>PVHX01002201.1:59292-175161 GCA_004024805.1 Geosciurus inauris | reverse complement strand
AATATACAACAATTATGGGTTCCTTAGCAATCTATTATATAAACAATAAGTTCGCACAGGAGTCTGTAGTTACTGTTGGTGGGCTAGGGAACCTTGAGGGTGGGGTGTAGGGTAGATTGTTGGATTAGTAGGAAGTGAGGGTATGGTTATTAGCTCTTATAACGCATGAAAAATGAATCCAAGAGGGGCTGACTAGTACCTGAGAGGGTGACAGTGAGTTGGGGAGGACTGGTAGGGAGGAAGAGATGTAGGGTACAGCAAGCAACAATAGCAAGAAAGCTAAAACCTATAAGTGGTAGAAACAGGACTATCTAGTGCCCCTCCAGTATTCGGTTCAGGAGTCCCAATCTACTATATCCCACTGTAAAACAAATCTTTGGATTCACAACTGTTGGGGATTAGAGGGTAGGAGGAGTGGGAGAGAAACGAGGGGAGGATAGAGAAAGATGGGAAAGAACAGAGAAATAAAGCAAAAAGATTAAACCGTAGAAATATTGGGAGAGAAAGAAAAAGGATAAAATGCAAAGTGAGAGTGGAAGAGCATAGAAGGAAAAAAAAGGGAGGAAGTAAAGAGAGAGAGAGGAAAAAAAATGAAAGGGAAAAAAAAAACCAAACAGACAAACAAGCAAAACAAAAAACAAACAAACAATCAATATACAAGAACAGTCTCAAAGTGAATAGACAGGTATGTTTCCTTTCACCTCCAGTAGGTGGCGTTGTTCGTTGCTTGCTGGACTTACTCGGCTCGTATTTCGCATGTGAGAGTCCCAACCTGGTTAATTTCTGGTTCGCTGGTGAAGCCGTCCGTGGAAGATTGTACAGAGTTGTTTTCCAATGTCCCACTTCGATTATACTCCCAGAGGCTCGCAGTAGCTGTCTCCAATCTCCTGTTGTCTGTGTCCCCGTGGAAGTTCCTTTTAGCAGATCTGCTCCCTCCGCTGCTTTGTTTGCCCTGCACTCTGGAGCAGAACTGGTGCAGTCCCAATCTTCCTTTGCAGCGCCACCCTCGCTGGCACGCTCCCCAGTGGCTGACGGCTGGGGTTGTGGGACCACTCGAGCTTGCTTAGATCCTGTGTGGTTGATTGGGTTTTGGATCCAATTTTCTCGAGTAGACGCAGTTTCTGCCCGCAGCGAATTCTGCGGAGCCGCGGGGGTCGCACTGCCCCGCGGCCGCTTGCGACCGCTGCTACTGGAGACGCGCTCTGGCGAAGACCGCTTGCACTGCTTCCACGCGAAAGTGAAATCTTCTGTGATGATGACTGTAATTTACTGCCGAAAAGTTGGGAGGAAGAAATTCTTGTCGCAAAATTTTGATCTGTTGTTTGGTGAGACTGGATAGTGCCTCTCTCTACGCCGCCATCTTGCCCCGCCCAGACTCTTGGCTGTTTCTTAAGGATTTTTTGGGGGGGATGGGGTACCAGAGATTGAACTCAGGGGCACTTAAGCCACATCCCCAGCCCTATTTTGTATTTTATTTAGAGACAGGGTCTCACTGAGTTGCTCAGCACCTCGCTTGTGCTGAGGCTGGCTTTGAACTCGCGATCCTCCTGTCTCGACCTCCCAAACCACTGGGATTATAGGCATGCATCACCACACCTGGCTCTTAGAGATTTTGCTTAATATTTTTGGACCAAGACACATTTTACTAGATAATATGAGATTCACAGTTGGAATATGTTCTAGAATTTCCCTTTGCAAATCAAATGATTTGATTATGTATAGAGTCAGTGTCCCCAGAGTGGTTTCTTTCTCCCTAATACTATCACAATGGATTGGTTTCATCATGTGATGGGGAAAATGTATATAATCATTAAGAATTTAGATATAAGTTTGTTTAACAAATCTGACACTGCTTATTAAAAGACATTTTAATTATATATGTGCCCTGTCACACTGGGTTTTCTAAATAAATTTTAAATTGCAGGCAAAAGTAACATATCTCAATAATCTAAAATATTCTATGCTTCTATAAGAAAGTATATAAAGATGTTTTACATGTAACTTGATACTATGTGCCTATTCATCAGAGGCATTAATCAATAGTATGTTAGAAAGAACCTAGAATTTATCCTAATATGTATAAAATTTTAATAGATGTTAAGGCATTACAAAACAATAAGAATGAGAGCAATTATTCAACACTGAAGGGTGGATAAATGGGGTAGTAATATGGGAAACACCCTATTCTAATCTTTATATTACACACAGAACAGAGATTTCAGATGAATGATACATTAAAATGCTTAGGAAAAAATGCAGTATTTAAAATGACAATTTTTGGTCTTCTTTCATTTCAGGCACTAGAGATATCAAAGTGAATGCAAGACTACCATATGAAAAATTTTGAAGAAATGTACAAAAACAAGATGCATTACTTTTGGATTCTTTAGTCAAATAAAAGATATATTTAAAAACATCAGAATGTGTAGGGGGATAAATTTGTAAAAATATTTCTTTAGAGAGGTGTGGCTTAACGAATGGGAATCTCCAAATTAAGTAGTAAAAATAAGGGTTCCATCACCTTACCTCTCCTCACTTAAGGGCAGAGAAACAAAAAGAAAGGGATTGTGATTATTCATTGTATTGGTTAGGACAGAATACAATTAAATTATAAAATCTGCGGGTAAGGGGAAGAAAAGTTTCTAATCTTTAAGGTATTCAAAAATATAGCAAGGGAAAAAGGCTAATTGATTTTTACTACACAGAATTTGAACATTTACATATCAAAACACAAACTAACACCCATAATGAGTAACAAGTCAAGTGGCTGAAAAATATTTGTAGAAGTTATGGTGGAAAGCAGGTTGATAATTTTATTATATAACTAGGCTCTAATAGATGAATACATAAATTAGAACAGGAATAGTCACTTCACAAAATAATAAATACTAGTGAAAGAGTCCCACTGAAAATCAACAAGGAAAATAAAAATATAAGGCTTTTTTTCACTAAGTTAGTACAGTCATTTTAAATAAAAATACTAATGCTACTAGCAATATACATAAAAACAAAAGCTAAAGTTATGTTGGTGGAAATGGATATTAGTAAATATTACTTTAAAAAATCTGTTAATATAAATCAATAGATTTCTAAATGTTTACATAATTTGGCCCAATAATTTCAATTCTGTTCATCTTTCCTAAAAAGATGATCACAAATCCAGAAACAGCTACATGTTGTGGCATAATAACAAAAACTGGAAATAATTTAAATGTTCAACAAAAAGGGGAAATTTTAGTGAACTGTGAAACATTTATTGAACAATATGATAACATGTAACCACTAAAAATAATGGCTATAAAAAAAGAATGCAAAAATAGCACGACCAAATCAGTTTTTAATAGTTTTATTGAGGCTTAAGCATAACTATATTTGTAGATCAAAAAAAATTGTGGTGAGACAGGAATAATTTTAGCACATCCCTTTCTTTTTTTCTTTTTTTTTTTTTTTTAAATATTTGTTTTAGTTGTAGATGGTCACAAATATCTTTATTTTTATGTGGTGCTGAGGATCGAACCCAGTGCCTTACACATGCAAGGCAAGCGCTCTACCGCTGAGCCACAATCCCAGCCCCACATCCCTTTCTTTAAAGTACATCTACATGCCTTCTATAATAAAAATTATAAACTTTAAAATATATATATTTTTATATATATACATATATACGTGTGTGTGTGTTTGTGTGTATGTATTTTTTTTTTTTTTGGTACTGGAGATTGAACTCAGGAGCACTCAACCACTAAGCCACATCCTCAGCCCTACTCTGTATTTTATTTAGAGACAGGGTTCTCACTTAGTTGCTTAGCACCTCGTTTTTGCTGAGGCTGGTTTTGAACTCATGATCCTCCAGTCTCAGCCTCCCAAACCTCTGGGATTATAGGCGTGCATCACTGCACCTGCCTAAAAAATACTCTTAAGGTATTATAAATAGTAAATAAAATATACTGACTATACATATTTGGGAGTATGAATTATTTTATATTATTTTCCTCAAAACATAACATGTACCATGCTTTAGGCTAGGATAAAAAGTTGAATGGATATAATTTAAAAGGAAACTATTTTTTTTCAAAAGGCTATACAAACATGAATTAGGACAAAAAATGAACTAAGAGTTATATTCTGCTATATGAAAGATGGATGAGATACTTTAAATTACTTTTAACCATTTTTAACTGACTTTTAAAATACAGATCTCAATTTATCAGGTGCTACTTTCAGTCTTATAAATCTATTTTCTACCTTACAAATTTGATCTATTTTTAAGGGTTGTCATACTGAGTGAAGCCTGAGGAACTAATAATTTCATCTGTAGTCATTACCTATTTTTTTTGTCATATCTTTATTTAAACATATCACCAATAGTACCTTATCTCTGATCACGATTCTGAATGTCTCTAAAATTACTCCCACTATCTTAAATATAGAAGTATCTTTGTTAACAATTGTACAAACTCCTGGGTTTGTATCACTGACTTTTAATGATAATTCCATATATGTAAAAAAGACCACTTTTTCAGCCTTTGCAAACTTTAAAATATCCCTTAAGAAGATGAGGTAGCAATGACCCTAGATATCTGAAATAATCACACTTGAGGAAGAGACATATTTACCTGCATCTTCAGGGTTTCTTATTTCAAATACCAATAAATTTTCCTGTTTTTCTTCTATATCTTGTAGAATGGCACTGATGGCCTCATGCTATCAGATAAAAATATCAAAACTTTACTATAAGATGATAGATATGCTCTCTAACACACCACTGACAAAAACACACAGTATTCATTTTTCTTTATGTTCATGTTTTGTGTAAGCTTAACTATATAAATGTCACAGATTTGGGGGGGGGCAAGTAAACATATCTTGATTTATAAAGCCAATCTCCTGGAATGTGAGAGTAGCAACCATACAAGTAGTCATAATTTCTCATTTTGTTAAAATTACAGACATCTGACAGGAAAAGAAACCCCAGTACATACTATTTAAAGATCACATAATGTGACAAGTCCACTTTAAGGCTTTATGACTATCATTGAATAGTATTAAAATCTCATATGTAATCATAGAAGTATAAAACATGACTCTCAAAAACTCATAAAGGGTATTCATGCCTTTGTCTGTACTCATCTTCCTTCCCTGAATGTCTTCAATTCATATTGCTCAGATCCCTCTCTTCCCTATGAGAATCCTAGAGTAAGCTCCAGAACCAGAATGCCTGTGGGTGAATCCTGGCTCCACCTCTTCCTAATTGGGTGACTCCACCAATGATCTTAGCCTCCCTGTGTTTGAAATGAGTAATACAGGTAAAATGCTAAAGGACAATGTCAGCACAAAATAAGAGCTCAATAAATATTAGTTATTATATAAATACATATTTGTTACTATATAAATTACATGTATAACTAATCTAATACACACTGATTTCTCTTTTCTCAGAATTACTTAGGTTTCAGAGCTATATAATTTAGCATTAATATGTATAATGTCATATACATTATATGTCCTCATCAAGATAATTAGGTCTTGTAGACAGTAACATAGTTTTTATATTTGTGTATGCTCTCCCCAATCCTGGGTACATAGTTATCGCTCCATAAATGATGACTGATGGATTAACTCATTTATTCTTTCATAAATTCTCATACATATTCATTTTTAAAATGTGTAGGTCATCAAAGTCTTCTGAAGTATGTTGCTCTGAAATTTTTACTTTGGTGTTCACAAGGGATATGAAAAATGTACACAGTAAACAATATAATCATCTAATTATTTAGTAAATCAATCTTATTGCTATTGTTTACTGAATGCATCAAAGTGAAACCATAAAATGCAAACATGCAAAGCAAACAAACAAAAGCCTAAGGTTTGCCTCCTTATAGAGTGAATGGCTTATGGGTACACAAGAAAGCTAAAGGTCTAAACTTATACCCAGGCTAAGCCTCCACCTAGAGGATAGAATAAAGAAAATATCTTCTGGTGCCAACTTTCTTTTCCATCTTGTGGTTGATTACGTTGGCCCACAATGTGTGAAAACTTTTATTCAAGATAATCTTTCATTTATGATGCTACCTTGTTAGAAAGTTTGTGTCTTAGTAAACTTTATGTTTTTATCAAACTGAGAATATCCATCTTTATAAACCAGTATATAATTTATTGAGTAATTTCTAGGTTGTTTTTGCAAAATTCTAGCTTTTTATGATGGGTGTTCATAGCAAACTGTATCACTGTAAGCCATATGGGATCCAGGACAACTAAACAGGTTACTTTCCTCCTCTGTAGCTGGGTTCCAGAGTCTTGTCTATGTACTATATATCCTAGATATTTTGAGAGTGAGTGAAGACATACTATGACAGTGTCAGTGTCAGTGGGTTAAGAAGTAGCCAAACACAAGCTAGGAATAAAGGACAGCAGCTAACACAAAGTTCTGTATTGAATGCAAATAACTGAGAGTTCACCATACAGCATATTTTCTTGGCTTATTCTGTTGAATTATTTTCTTATGACAAAAATAATTTTCAATAACCCATGTGTCCTTAAATGGAAAGAGTGCTGCCAAAAGCCAATGGCTGGATGGTACAAAGAATGACATTTTCTAGGTTGAGGAATAAAGAATTGTCATTTTACTCACCACAGGAAGGCTTTCTCTTGTTTTTTCTTGGTGTGAAAGGGAAGATGGATCAACATTTTTGTCAACATCACAAAAACACTGTTTATGTCTTTTTGACCGAACAGCAGGAATTTTTACTTTAAAAAATAAAGTTAAAAAATAGATAAGAATGTGCAAAAATGTAGCTTTATTTTATCAACTTCAATGGTGACAAGAATGGGAAAGATAATAATCTACAGTTATTGTAATATCTTAGTGTTAATTAAGGTAGTAATGGCAAACACCTTCTATGTATCAGCTTAATCTTCCTATGAATTTTTTCAGGTAGGTAGTATAATATATTCATTTCAAAGAAGAAAGTGATGCTTCAGAGAAGTTTAGGAGTTCAGGAAGTTGCCCAATATCACACAGCTAGTACTGAAACTAGATGTTATCTGATTCCAAGTCTGTGCTTTTAACTATTATAACTATGATTCATTGTTCTGTGAAGTTCTCCTGGACCGTTCTCCCACTATTCCCTTTCTTCAGACTTCCATTTGCCCTATGCTCCTCATCCCTCCAGGGTACCTAACCAAGAAGTGTACATACAAAAAAAAGCAGACGTGTAGGAATAGATATAGCACCATATAGAGTCCAAATAACTCCAGATGCAAGATTTCTCTGGTATGCTGAGTTCAGCTAAATCATGGGACCTGAACCTTAGGTATGGCTGTGAAGAGGATGAGTGAAAAGGCTGAGGACATAAGAAAGGGCCTCACTCTGCAGACTTAGTATATGGTGGCAGGTAATGAAGAGAGAAAACTTTTTAACAGTCTTGATCTTGACCAACATGTGATCCATCTTGCTAGTAAAATATTACACACTGAATATCCTTGGTCCTGACTAATCATACATCAGTAATTTTTCCTCCCTTGAAAATCAATAGTTGGCGAGGAAGGAGGCAGGCAAGGCAGAAGTGTGCGACAGGGGTTCTCATCCCCCATTCTCCCTCATAGTGAGGGAGAAAGGACAGGAAGGCTTTCTCTTTTTCTTGGAGTTTGTTCTATGAGTCAAAGTTCAAACAGGGAAAATGAAGAACAACTTCTTCTCCTCAGCATTTAATAAAATGCAAATTATTGCTAAAAAATGGTTCATAAAATTTTTGCTTAGCTATACATTCCTTTATATAGACTTTTCACCATAATATGTTAAATACACATACAAGTATGATATACTTGCTTAACAAATTAGTATTCTAGTATAAGAATAGTTGAAAACTGACATGAATTCAACCAATGTATGATTACTAATTTTGAAGTAACACAATCCTGGTTGCAACGTCTTCAGTATGTTACCCTCTTCCAGCTCCACTATAAATAAACTATCTGCCTGGTTTCAGTTATTCCTCTATCTCAAATCCAAAGGGAGATGAATGTTTGATTAATTAACAACATAGGTTTTATTTTAATATGTAATTCTAATCCAGTAGAATCATATGATCTATTGCCAGTTATGGAATAACTTATATTACAAATGTGAAAATGCTATTTTTCTAAGCAGGGATATCACCTATATAAAATGGCAAGCAGATACATACCAGTGACTGTAGCATTACTTTCATCTCTATTATTGGCTTCAAGAGCGCCATAAGATTTTAGCAACTCTTCCATTTTATTATTATCTGCTTCATCCAAAGCAGTCTTCTGTTTTCGATCTTTTTGATTAGGGTTTGCTCCATGTTGTAGTAGTATCTCAGCTGCCTACAAGGTAGTTTTTCAAGGTTTTATCTAAATATATATCTGCTTTAAGACAACATTACCAAGCACTAGAAATAATCCAAAAAAGTTTTCAAACTCTGTTCAAGAAAATTTTTGATTAAATCTGATATAGCAACTGCAAATTGATCCATTGATTCAGCCTGATTAGTTCTTCTAGAGAACCAAAAAGCATGATAATATGAAAATACAAAATGCTGCCTTCATTGTTATAAGAAATTGACATAGGTAGATCCTATGTCAATGCATATAGGCACCTTAATTAAGCCTAGATCCACTTCTAGATCTGTTCTGCTCCAAAAAACTATTTTTTGTGAGGGTACCTGGGATTGAACTCAGGGGCACTCGGCCACTGAGCCACATCTCCAGCCCTATTTTTTATTTTATTTTATTTATTTTATTTAGAGAGTCAGGGTCTCACTGAGTTGCTTAGTTCCTCACCATTGCTGAGGATGGCTTTGAATTCATAATCCTCCTGTCTCAGCCTTCCAAGCTGCTGGGATTATAGGCGTGTGCCACCACGCCCAGTTCCAAAGACCTTTCTATAATAAAGAAATGTTCTATACCTACTCTGTTCAATAGAACAATGTGGCTGGCTGCAGGATATGAAATGTGGCTAATGTGATTAAAGAAATGAATTTTAAGTTTTATTTAATTCAAATTTACATAGCAAAATTAACTCACAGCTACCTCACTGAACAGCATAGGTCTAGATGCTGTGCAGATTTAGCCACTTGCACACAAATATGAAATCAAAATTAAGAATGGTTGCAGATTAGATTATGGTATAAATCAAACTACTAGCTAGCAGAAACTAGCTAGTAATCTCACATGTATGAGGAAAAAAATGTGACTCAAACTATTGAAAAATTTATAAGTAGGAAAAGAGGTTCAGGATTTTGTTAAAATGAAGATATCCTATGTGCTAATAGATTTTTATCTTTCTGCTCCTGTCCATGGATGGCAGAGAAATGTAGAAGCAAATGAGTTCAGCAGAAATGATTAAGGCTAGTCCTTATAGTCCATCTGGTAGTAACACAGCATGAGAAACACCCTTCTTTTAAAGTCAAGCATATAAACCTCCTGCCACTTACTAGCTATGTCCTTGGGCAAATTACTTAAAATCTTTGAATCTCATTTTTTATCACTTATGAGGATTAAATGTGAACCCTTGTAAAGTATCTAGCACATAGTGGGATCTTAATAAAACTAGCTCTCTAATTCCCTATTTTTCCTTTAGAGAGGTGAAAAGACTACTAGTGGCAAAGACAGACAAGTGCCCCACAAAGACCTTTGATTAGATATGCACATATGCACCTTAATTAAGTCTAAGTAAAGGTGTGGAAGGGAAATTTTACTTATTTATTTTGAAAAGATAGGGTCAATCTAGTAGTTTTTTGTTTGTTTGTTTGTTTGTTTGTTTGTTTTTGGTACTGGGGATTGAATTCAAGGGCACTTGACCACTGAGCCACATCCCCAGCCCTATTTTGTGTTTTATGTAGAGATAGGGTCTCACTGAGTTGCCTAGTGCCTCGCCATTGCTGAGGCTGGCTTTGAACTCGCGATTCTCCTGTCTCAGCCTCCCTAAGTGCTGGGATTACAGGCTTGAGCCACCGCACCCGGCTTTGTTTGTTTGTTTTTGGTGGTGCTGGGAGTTGAACCCAGAGCCTTATGTATGTGAGGCAAGCACTCTACCAACTGAGCTATATCCCCAAACCCTCAATCTAATAGTTTCTAAGCCTGATTCTTCAATAAAGTAAATTGTAAAACAATTTAAAAATATAGATTTCTACCATTCCCAGAGATTAATTTAGAAAGTTAGAAATCCAGGCCTTTAATCTGCAGAAATTTATTTATAGCAATAAGTGGAAGAGGGGGAGTTTGTTTTCAGAAAAAGAAGCTTGTTTAGACTCTTAAAAACTTAGGCCATATTAATAACTATTCCACCAATGTGTTAGGATGAAGGCTTCTGTAGGCCCCTCCTTTAATACATTAACATGGATTCATTTAATATATTAGTTTGGAAAACACAAAAACTCAGCTCAGAGAGACTGAGACCCTAAACAGCTATTTTTCAATAATACTTATTAATAGGAAAGAGCCTAGAACAGCAACAGGGCAGCAAGGCACTAAACAGGAAATGCTAAAGCTATAGTCAGGAAAGAGTTCCAGGTAACGTGATAGGGTGGGCCTAAGGACTAAAAAGCTTAGCAAAGATTAGGTGATCAAGAAATAGGCCCTTCACCTGTTTTAAAAAAAATAAAAAGCAATCAGCCTTTCTAAAGTGATCACTACCAAAATCATGACTGAAAACATTTCAGAAGCCCCCCCAAATCCTTCTGCCTCCTGTAGTCAATTCCCCCTAAGACCCTTTGGTCTCAGGCAACCTGTGATCTACTTTTATCACTTTAAATTTTGCCATTTGCAGAATTCCTTATGAATGCAATCATACAGTGTCTGGTCTTTGACTTAGCATGCTTTTGAGATTCACCCATATTGATATATGAATCAATAACTTGTTCCTGTTAACAATTTAATTATTCATTTACAATTGAAAGACATTGGGGGATCACTTCCAGTCTGGCCTATTATGACTTACGTTGCTGGGCACATTCTGGTGCAAGTATTTGTGTGGACAGAAAGTTTTTATTCTCTTGGGTAAACACCTAGGAGTGAACCAATAATTCATATACTAAATGTGTATTTTCTTTGTGATGCTTTGGATCCAATCCAGGGCCTCACACATGCCGGACAAGCCCTCTATCACCGAATGATATCCCTCGTCCAGTAAGTGTATTTATAATGTGATAAAAATCTGCTAAACTCTTTTCCCAAGTATACTATTTGTACTTTTAATAACTCTGTGTTATTTGGTATTGTCAGTCATTTTAATTTTAGCCATTCCAGTGAGTGTATAAAGATCTCTGACAAATGATGCTAAGCATCTTTCTAAGCTTTATGCGCCATTCATGTACTTTCTTGGATAAAGTGGCTAATGAAATCTTTTGCCCATTTTTTTTTTAAATATTTTTTTAGTTGTAGATAGACACAATATCATTATTTATTTTTATGTGGTGCTGAGGATCGCACCCAGTGACTCACGCATGTGAGGCAGGCGCTCTACCACTGAGCCCCAGCCCCAGCCCATCTTTTGCCCATCTTTTATTGGGTTGTTGGTCATGTTACTGAATTCAAAGAATTCTTCATATATTCTAGATACAAGTTATTTATCAGATACATGATTTAGGAGATACATTTTCTTCCAATCAGAGAGACTTGACCTTTTATTTTAACAATGTATCTGAGGAATAAGTTTTTAATTTTATTAAGTCTAATTCATCAGTCTTTGTCATTTAGAATTCATTCCTCTTATGTCCTATTTAAAGCATCTTTTCCTACCTCAAAATCACTAAGTTTTCTTTTAGGAGATTATTTTAAATCTTTCATTTAGGTCTAAAATTTAAAAAAATTAATTTTTATATGTAGTAAAAAGAGTTCGCTGGGCATGGTGGCACACGCCTGTAATCTCAGCACTTTGGGAGGCTGAGACAGGAGAATCACAAGTTCAAAACAAAGCAATGGTGCTAAGCAACTCACTGAGACCCTGTCTCTACATAAAACACAAAAATAGCACTGGGGATGTGGGTCAGTGCTTGAGTTCCCCTGAATTCAATCGCCAGTGCCAAAAAAAAAAAAGAAATAGAGTTCATTTTTTTGCAAAAGAAAATCTGAACATTCTAACTCCATTTGTTGAAAAAGTATCCTTTTTTCTCCATCTATTTAACCTGCCTTTGTACCATTGTCAAAAATCAATCGACCATGTATTGTGGGTCTGTTTCTAGATGCTTTATTCTGTTCAATTGTTCTATATATAAAACTCAGTGATTCATAACTAGGGATGATTCTGTCCTCCAGGACACATTCAGCAATGTCTGGAGATGTTTTTGATGGTCACAAATGAGGGTTGTGGGTACTACTGGCATCTAGTGTGTAGAGGTCAGAGATGCTGCTAAATTACAGGACAGCACTTCACAACAAAGAAATATCCAGGCCCAAATGCCAGTAGTGTCAAGGCTGAGAAAACCTGGTCTGACTTATATAAGTTACATGTTTCTTGATTACTATAGCTACAGAGTACCTATATACACTAGAGGCAGTGTTAAGTTTTTAATATTGTTCTTTTTCAAAACTGCCTCCATGTGCCTCAGTTAGTTTTAAGTTCTTTTGATTTTCATATAAACTCTAGAATCACCTTATCAACTTCTACAAAAATTCCTGCTGGGATTTTGATCAAATTTGCATTGAATCTCTAGAACAATTTGGGTAAAACTGATAGGCTAGCAATATTTTTTGAGTTTTTCAAGCCATAAACATGGTATATATCTTTCCATTTATTTAAGTCTTCTTTAATTTCTCTAATCAATGTTCTGCAGTACTCAGTATAAAGGTTTTAAGACATTTTATAAATTTTGTCCCCAAACATCCAATATTTTTGATATCTGTAAATGGTATTTTTAAAAGTTAAACTTCCAATTGTTCACTGTTGGTATATAGAAATACAATGAATTCTTGTTAGAATCACTTATTAGTTCTTGTGGCTCTTTTTGCAAAATGTCATATGAAACAGTTTTTGTCATGCTATATGAAACTGTAACAACTTTACTTTTTTCTTGCCAAATTAGATGTGTATCTCCCTGCCACTCTACCCCACATGCCCTTTTTCTTCTATTATTTTACTGGCTAGAACCTTCAGTATCATGTTGATTAGAAAGGATGAGTGCAGACATACTTGTCATGTTCCTAGACTGAGGAAGTTCACTTCTCTTGGTTTGCAGAGAGCTTCTTTGTTTCAATCACAAATAAGTGCTTTTTTTCAAATGCCTTTTTTGTGTGTATTGAAACGATAATTTTGTATTGCATTAATTTGAAAAATTCCATTGACTACCAATATTAAACTCATCTTATATTTTAAGATAAACTCCATGTGATCATGTTATATCTGTACATATTGCTGGCTTCAACTTATTAATATTTTAACAATTTTTACACATATGTTCTTAAGGGATATTAGCCTGTAGTTTTGTTCGCTGGTAATGCCTTTGCCTGGTGTTGGTATTAAAAGAATACTAGCCTTGTAAAATCAGTTGGGAAGTATCATTTTTACTTTTCTAGAAGAGTGTATATAGACCTGGTTTTGTTTCTTTCTCAAGTATTTGGTCAAATTTATCAGTGAAGCCACTTGAGCCTGGAATTTATAAAAAGGTTTCAAAACTATATATTCATTTGCTTTCACAGAGGGTCATAAGTTATTTCTTTGTGAGCAAGTTTTGTTAGTTTCTTTCAAGGAAGTTACCCATCTTATTTAAGTTGTCCAATTTATTGGCATAGGTTATAATAATGATACTTTATTAATACTTTAGTGTCTCTATAATTTTGTGATATCCCTTGATTTCTATCTTAATTTGTGTCTTATTTAAAATCTGACTAAAGGCTTATGAATTTGTTAATCTTTTCAAAGAATCAACTTTCATCTTTGTTAACTTTGCCTATTTTATATTTCATTCATTTCTGTTATCTCTATTTACTTTGTCTTTTTTGTTTTTTAAGCATCTTAAGGTGGAATCTAGAGTCACTGAATTTGTATCTTTTTTTAATTAAAAAAGCAGTCTAACTTTTAAATTTCCATCAAAGTACTGCTTTAGCTGCAATCATAATTTGTTTTATATTTTGTTATTTTAATTCAGTTTAAAATATTTTCTGATTTTCCTTATGATTTCTTTTGGGAACTACTGGTTATTTAGAAGTATATAGGTAAATTTCTACATATCTGGAAAATTTCCAGACATTTTTTTGCTTATTGATTATTAGTTGCACACCATTTTGGTTATAGGATGTATTTTGTATGATTTCAAGTTTCTTAAATTTATTGAAACTTGTTTTATGGCCCTGGATATGGCTATGTTGGTCAATGATCTGTAAATACTTGAAAAGAATGTACTACCGTTGTTGGCATCTTCAATAAATGTCAGACATAGATTGTTTGCTAATGCTGTTCAAAGCTTCTATAACCAGAATATGTACTTTTTCCACCATTCATTAAAAGAACTGAAATCTCCAGGTATTATTATGAATTTATTTTATTTTCAATTCTATAAACTTTTTCTTCATGTATTTGAAATTTAATTTTGTGTGCACACATTTTTAGAACTGATCTGTCTTCCTGGTGAATTGTTCCCTTTATAATTATGAAATGTTTCTCTTTATTTTTGGCAACACTACAGACTTTGAAATCTACTTTGTCTTATATTACCAGAGATATTCTTTCTTTTTATTATATATGTTTGTGTAGTGTATCTTTTCTCTTAATGTTACTTTTAACTTCTCTGTGTCTTTATATTTAACAAAGTAAGCTTCTTGTAGACTACATTTAATTTGGTCTTGCTTCTCTATCTACCTGACAACGTCTGCCTTTTAACTGGAGTAATGCCATAGTTAGGCTCTGGAATGTCTCCCCAACATGTATTAATGGCTCAGTCCCCAGCTTGACCTTATTGAGAGTAATGGAAACTTGAAGAGGTGGGACCTGCTGTTTATTTTGCCAATTTTCTTTACTTTTTTTGAATTGAATATTTTATCTCTATTTTCTGATCTATACCTTTATTTATTTTTATGTGATTGCCCCAGGGCTTTCAATATATATATTTCAGTTACCACATCTATCTTCAAATAAGAATAAACCACTTTGTGTGTATTTTAAGAACCTTACAACAGAACACTTTTCATCTCTCCCATTCATGTCTTTTGTGTTACTTACCTTTTATTTTAATTAACTATGTAAGCCCCATAATGCAATATTATTTTAATTTTTATCAGCCAAATTCCTTTTAATAAAATGAGAAGCAATACTTTTCTAACCCATATATTCATAATTTATGAACTTCATTCTTTTACAAATCTAATTTTTTTTTTCTGGTACACTGTTCCTTCTGCCTGCAGAACTTACTTTACATTTTTAATGCACTCATTTGGCAATGAATTCTCTTAGCTCCTGCTGGTCTAAAAAGGTCTGTATTCCATCTTCATTTTTAAAAAATTAAGATATAATTCACATATCATAAAATTCACTCTTACGGCATACAATTCCATGAATTTTAGTATGTTCACAGATTGTGCAACTATCACCACTTTCTAATTCTAGAAAAATTTTCACCCCCAAAAGAAATTCCATATCCTCTAGTATTCATTCCTCATTTCCTCGTCCTCCTAGCTCCTGGCAAAAATAATTTATTCTCTGTCTGTATGGATTTACTTATTGTGGATTCTTCATATAAACAGAATCATACAATATGTGACCTTTTACATCTGGCTTTTCACTTAGCATAATGTTTTCAAGGCTCACCCATGTTGTAGCATGTATAAGTACTTTTTTATGGTTTAATAATATTTTGTTAAAATATACCACCTTTTGCTGAGTGCAGTGGCACATGTCTGTAATCCCAGCACTTTGGGAGGCTGACACAGGAAAATCACGAGTTCAAAGCCAGCCTCAGCAACTGTGAGACACTAAGCAACTCAGTGAGACCCTGTCTCTAAATAAAACACAAAATAGGGCTGGGGATGTGGCTCAGTGGTCGAGTACCCCAGAGTTCAATCCCTGGTACCAAAAAAAAAAAATCACCTTTTGCTGGGTGCAGTGGTACATGCCTGTAATCCCAGTGGCTTGGGAGGCTGAGGCAGAGGTATCACGAGTTAAAAGCCATCCTCAGCAAAAGCAAGGTGCTAAGCAACTAAGTGAGACCCTGTCTCTAAATAAAATACAAAATAGGCTGGAAATGTTGCTCAGTGGTTGAGTGACCCTGAGTTCAATCTCCAGTACCCTCCCCAAATTATATATTATTTATATATTAAATTAAATATATACAAATATATGTAAATATATATATAATTATAAATAAAGAGGGGATGTGTCTCAGTGATTAAGCGCCCCTGAGTTCAATCCTTGGTGCCAAAAAAAGAAAAAAGCCACCTTTTGTTTATACATTCATTATCAACTGATAGACATTTGAGTTGTTTTTACTTGTTGGCTCTTATAATATATTGCTATGGACATTCATGTACAAGTTTTTCTGGGAACATATGTTTTCAATTCTCTTGGGTAGATATTTAAGAGAACTGTTGGGTCATACGGTAACTTCTATGTTTCACATTTTGAAAATATTAAAAATTTTTCCACAACAGCTGCATAATTTTATGCTTTTATCAACAATGTACAAGGATTCCATTTTCTCCATATCCTTTATTTTTAAAAGATTTTTTTGTAGGGTATAGAATCCTAGGTTGACAAGTTTCCAACTATGCTATCCTACCTCAATATAAAGAAATAGGGACAAGAACAAAACAAACCAAGGATAGAAGAACTGTCACACAGATGGAGTTAATAAAGACATGTAGAAAGATGCCGGCAATACATCAATGGCAAGGGAATTAAAATGTCATTTAAAATACCACATTTTTTTTTCAAATACAATATGTCTTCTTAAAATAAAGGTAATAAAGGGCTGCAGAGTTACATCAGTAGTAGAGCCCTAGTCTAGTATATATGAGGCCATGGGTTCAATCCCCAGCACCACCAATTAATTAATTCATTCATAAAAATAAAATACAGACATGGAAAGTTACTCCAAAAGCAAAGACTAGGAACAAAACCAACGTTTGACCCAGTTATTCCACTCCTCAGTATACATCGCAAGGAATTAAAATCAGCGTACCACAGTAACACAGCCACATCAGTGTTTATAGCAGCTCAATTTATAATAGCTAAGCTATAGGACCAACCTAAGTGCCCTTCATAAAGAAAGCTTTCATATAAATTCAGATTTCACTTGTCATTTTTTCTTGTGACCCAGATGTGTATCCTTATCACATCGCTGTTACAAATCTTAGCCATGAGAACAACTCTATACTAAGTGTTAGAAGTCCTTCTAACATACCCTTAAGTGTAAGGATGATGTTGGTGACCTCTAACACAAATACAAGAATTAACTTTTTCTTAAGGTGGCATTTTTCAGGATAATGTCCAAAAACCTGATTTTCCCACTAAGAAATTCTGACCTGTATATTTCTTTGTACAAATAACTAGTAGGTTCATCAACTCAATGAGCTTTCTGTTTACTTTCTTCCATTTCAGAACCATACAACCTTGAGAATTTGTGTATTTTTTTTTAGCTTTAAATATCTTTTTTTTTTTTTTTGGTACTGGGGATTGAACTCAGGGACACTTGACCACTGAGCCACATCCCCAGTCCTATTTTGTGTTTTATGTAGAGACAGGGTCTTACTGAGTTGCTTAGCACCTCGCCATTGCTGAGGCTGGCTTTGAACGCGCGATTCTCCTGTCTCAGCCTCCCTAAGTGCTAGGATTACAGGCCTGAGCCACCGTGCCCAGCTTAGCTTTAAATATCTTAAAGGCCAGAAAGTTTATTTCGGTCAAAAGAAGTCACAATGAACATAAGCCTACTTACCATCATCTCATTCTTAATCATTAGTTCATATCTCTTATTATCTGTAAATCATAAATTTGATAATATTGTTCCTTCACATGACTACTCTTAGGCTGAAAACAGTGGGAACATTTTCACAAAATTAAATAAAAGTCACAAGGCTATTAAAAATATCAAGAGACAGGTAAACAGGTACTCAAGAGGGATCCAAGAAATTTTTTCTATGAATCCTGGTTTTATACTGCTGTTACTATTTCTGGTAATGTCCTTAACTACATTTTCAAAACAAATAATTATTCATGAAGTCTATATTGTCACTGATAACAAGTTTTCTCCCTAGATTTGTCAAACAAAAAGATGAGTTTAAAAATCTAAAGAGTTTCAAAGTTTATATCTGAAATTCTGTGTCACTGAAATAATGACCAAGTAATTTTCTTGTGTTATTTTTACTATGATTGCCTGAGAGAGAAAAAAGGAAGATAAAACAAACCCTCAAGAAGGAAGAAACTCATATTTTTACCCCAAATCCACTAAGAAACTGAGCTAAAAAGTTTAGCTATAACACGTATCATCATTATAATTAGACATTTAAAAATGGAACATGTTAGATTTTTATAGAATGTGTTTTCCTTTGACTTAACTATGAGGTAACTATAAAATAAAATATTCACTAAGATACATATTGATTTTCCAATCCATATACAGTATATCTTCATTTGTAACTTTAGCAGGTTTTAAAATTATTTGGTCATTTAGGGAATCACTTTAATTCTCAGTTTAAAATATCTTAATTTTCTTCACTCATTATCCTAAGAAAAGTAACAGGAACTTATATGTGACATTCACTGTACCTTTAAGTGATTGCTTGCAACAGCATCATGTAAGGGCAGAATTCCATCTATGTTCTCACAATTAACATTAGCACCAGCTTTTAATAACTCTACAATTATATCATTAAATCCTTCATTAGATGCCTCATGAAGTGGTGTCCAACCTAAAAAGAAAAAACAACAACAACCTGCTCTTTACAGATCAACATTCATGTAATATCTTTATTACTGTTATTTTTTTGTGCCTTCGTAGAAGTACTATCTATTTTGAAGCATGTATATACTAAATATTGGACAATAAATAATACTGAAAACTATGGCCTTAAAATGTGTTTCAGTTTTGAAAACAAATTGTTTGTTTCATAAATATTGTTGATATAATGTGTGTCAAAACATAAGACTCACAGAATGTAAAATATAATGGGACCAGATAAACGCTAATTATTTCAGTTTGCTTCAACTCAGACATAAAAATGTCTAACTTGCTTACTTTTATCTTTGCATTGTCACATTTTCTCTTTAAAATGGCATCTGATTTGACCAACCTTTGTGCTTTCCCTCTGGAATTCTTTACACAAGATTCTTTTGTGTATAAGCAAAAATGTTACAAGTTTCTTTTGTTTTTGTTTTTTTTAAAAGCAGATTTATTATGAGGCCTACTAGATGGAATTGTGTAGTCAAATAGGCTCTGGTTTTAATAGCTGATCCTGTTTCCCCTCCGCCTCCCTTTACTCCCCATTCTGCATACCCCTTTTGAATGCTCTCAAATAGATGTAAAAAAGGAAAGTTATTTTAGCAACAATTAATCTTACCATTGAATTAAATAAAAAATATAGTGTAAAAAAGTGTTCAAAACACTCATATATCAGCCAGGATCAAAATGAGGAGGGATAAAATGGGTATTTCGATGAATTCAAATTATAAAAGCAATTAAATTAAAAGGATCCAAACCTGCATTATCTTTTAGATTCACATCTGCTCCAGATTCTATTAGAACTTTCACCAGGGATAAATTTCCTCTTCTGGCAGCCAGATGAAGCCGGCTTTCCCCCCTGACATTCCTCTTATTGATCCCAGCTGTCTTCATTTCTGTAAATTTGCCAAGCAAAACTGAAACTACCTTTTTTCCAAATTATGATTATTAAGCATCTTGGAAAATACATAACAACTTCCTCAAACTATTCTAAGCAGGGTATATTTCACAAAACATACATCAATTAATATTAACATTGCTGCTGTGGCTTTAAAGCATAACTTGTGAAGAAATAATAGACCACCTGAGCATATTAATTTGCATTCATTCTAGCAGTTGAACAAGACACACTACATTAAAACAAATAAACTTGTTTCAGTTGTACAGTCATCTCACTATCAGTAGTTTTTAGTAATAGATAACATTGTTCTTAGAACAATAAATTATATCATAAAAAATTTGCTTTCTATAGCTGTTCTATATCTAAGTGGGTGTGTGCTTATCACATTAAGGTGCCGAGTACCAAACTATGGCCTATTGGGTTCTCTATATCATATCATAAAAAAATTCACTACAAAAAATTCAGTATATTATTATTGTCCAAAGATTTGGGGGAGGGGGGTACCAGGCATTGAACTCAGGGGTACTTGACCACTGAGCCACATCCCCAGCCCTATTTTTGTATTTTATTTAGAGACAGGGTCTCACTGAGTCTCACTGAGTTGCTTAGTGCCTCGCAGTTGCTGAGGCTGGCTGTGAACTTAAGATTCTCCTGTCTCAGCCTCCCAAAGTGTTGGGAGTACAGGTGTGCACCACCGCGCCTGGCTTGTCCAAAGATTTTTAAAAAAAATCTTTCCTTTGCAGTGCAAATTAAAGACTTAATATCGGAACTAAAAGAAATGGACATATCATGTGTCTCTCTCCCATTTCCTTCCCAATTCATGCTAAAATGACAGTAAAAGATATTTTTAAAGCACTATATAGAGGAGGAAGTAATAGAGCACAGACTTCACCAAAGAGAGATTCATTTTAAAACTATAAGATACCTAAGATGTTGGTTACGCAGAGTGCAAGTTTGAACTGAAAAATTTCTCCTGTGACTCCCACTGTGAATGGTACAAATCCTATGACTTTGTTCTCAGTAGTTTTGTAGCAAAGAAGGTAGTTGTATGATTTTGGAGCAAAACTCAAACACTACTGCTGTTTATTTTACCTACTCTAACAGAACCAGAAGTCATAATCAGAAATACTAAAAGAACATATCTGAAGATTAATGGATTCTCAAGTGGTACCTTAATAACAAATACAGCTGAAATAATCTTATAACTTAGTGAATGACTAAAAAAGTAAACAGTATAACTGATTGTTTAGAAATTCTTTGAAGTAGAGTAGACTGCTAGGCTTGATTATGTAACTTTTACCTAAACAATTTGCAAACCGTGGTTGCAGGTAGCTTTCAAGAAATTGTCTTTGTCTGAAATTCTGACCTTTTTTGTGTTCTTGGATATTAGGAGACACGTAACTTTCTGAATTCACTTTTTCTTTTTCATCCTCACAATTTCTTATAGTGCTTTCATCTCCATTGATATTGTTAGTTAATTCCTCATCTGAAACAGAATATTTTACAGTATCAGTGCTGTAATTCTCCTTATAGGCTACATGACAATAAAAGAAAGTTCATACTTTAGTTTCTTTCAAGCTGAACTGCTGAAGAGAATGGAAGCCTTTAAAAATATTTTTATGTAACAAACAGAGTTTGCTGGTTGCAATTTTGGTGGGAATACAATGAATGGTTGGAATCAATGCAGCTAACAATTTCCTGCTATGAAAATGTTGTTAGAAATATTATCCTTGGGCTGGGGTTATGGCGCAGTGGTAACGTGCTCACCTAGCTCGCGTGAGGCACTGGGTTCGATCCTCAGCACCACATAAAAATAAAATAAAGATATTAAAAAGAAAAAAGAAATGTTATCCTCCATCTGTGTACAATGAATCAAATTGCACCCTGATATCATGTAAACCTAAATAGAACAAATAAATAAATTAAATATGGAAAAAAAATAAAAATAAAAAAATAAAACCAAAAAAAAAAAAAGAAAATTTTGTTAGGAGGTCTGGGAATGTAGCTCAGTGGTAGAGTGCTTGCCTAGCACAGGTAAGGCACTGGGTTCAATCCTCAACACTGCATAAAAATAAATAAATAAAATAAAGGTATTGTCCATCTATAACTAAAAATTTCTTTTAAATGTTGTTAGGTCTCCTAATACTAAATAGATGCTATAGTATGGAGAAACACAAAAACGGACAGACAACTGCTAATTAGCTTCTTTCAACATCAGTTTAACAACCATTTTTGATAAGGAATATTTTGCTTTCAAAGTGAACACTATTACTTAACTACTAGGCTTAGCAGCATCCCAAATCATGACCCATGTGGCCTCACTGTTGTCAGTTGGGCACAGCTTAAGTGAAATTCATTTGGAAATTTCTATAAAATAAATCTATAGAAAATGTGTACAAATTGAGCAATACTACTAATACCTGATTTGTGAGAATTTTCCTCTTCTTCTCTTTGATTAAGCTGTGAGATGATGTTCACTTCAATATTCATATTGTCAGTAGAATGAAAATCTATATCATGCATAGGCTCATTCTCTGCAAGGTCTTGTATCTTTTTTTCAACTTTAGTTATATCTACTCCTTGAGAATGATTAACTGTAGGAAAAGGCTTACTTGAAGAACTTATAATTTGGCGTTTTTTTGTGTAATTCCTTTTAGTGTCTTGTTTCTTTTCTATACACACCCTTTCCACAATATGTTTTTCCGTTTGATTCACTAAAGGAGTTGGTTCTCTGGGGCTGTTATCCTGAGGCTTTTTTAATAGCTCCACATGATTAGTCAACTTTGAAACTTCATGTGTTGAAAGTGTTCCTGTATAAGTCTTGGCAGTTTGCTCAGGATTGCCATGTGAGTGATCAAAAGATGTTCCATACATGCACTGTACTTGATTTGCAATATGTTTATCAGAAATGACTACACTATCTGAAGCAGAAAAATTAGTAAGTTCCTGTTGTTGAGGTGTGGTTAGACTGTTTAATGCCTTTTCCTGTGAAAAATGGTCTTTAGATAGTAAAAGTTGTTGAAAACCCATTTCTTTTCTATTGGTTAAATTCTCCTCACAATTACAGTGACTTCTGCATTCTGTAGAACATATCACCTTTTTAGATGTTACAGTCTTCTCAGAGGTATAGCAATCATTATCATTATCAAAATTTTCCTTTATAAAGGTTAGAAAAGAATTTTCCCATTTATTAAAGTGCTCTTCTTTTTTATTTGAGTTAATATATTCATGAAATTTATGAGGGCTACTGCATTGTTCTTGGTGAGCATGAAGCTGCTGATCTGCAGTAACAAGTGGTAACTTGATTTCTTGCCCTACTGCAAGTCCTGAAAAAGAAATAGCTTCAGTTTGGCCAATGGATTCCAACTCGAAGAAAGGCATTTCTGGACTATCTGATAAATCCAGGCTAGGAGTATGTGTTTCTTTGGAAACTGAATAAGGTTCAATATTGTTATCTAATCCATTTTTCAGGCTTGACAGAATAGGACTGGACGATTCACATGATTCTTTTGGAAGATCATCAGGGGTTTGGAGAATATGCTGCTGACGAATAGCCAATTTGTTTCCTCTCCTGGAAGAAGAGACAGCTATTGTCCGTCCTGAACTGCTGTCTTCATCATTCACATGAGTCCTTTTATGTTGTGTGTTTCTTCTTCCTTTACCCTTAGACACATTTGTGCTGATATCTTTGTCATTATGGAGACGGACCTTACTGAGTCCTATAGAGTATATTTGGTCGACAGTTGATTGTTTATGCTTGGATTTACCAAATTTTGTGGTTTTGGCATCTTTTTGGCAATGTTCATATACATCTTCTTTATTTATAAATAAACCCTCTTTGCTTCTTTTATTGATTTCTACATGTTCTGGTTTCTGTCTGTTAGAATTTTCATTTTGAACAAACCCAATGTGAGTTTTAGAACTGAATTTTGGTTTCTATAGAAACAAAATATATAATAAGTTTTAATTTTCAGTTGTACATCTATACTCAATATCATCTCAATTTTTGATAAATGAAACTCTATTCCCTTCAAATGTATCATTGAGTTTAACCACAGGGCCTGCTGGAATATAGTTAACCTGATATTTCAGAAGAGCTAGACTAAGTAAGAGAAAGGCTTAGGCTCAGTATGTGTGCTAATCTTTATTTTCTATGTTCATTTTAATTCCTTTTTGCCAGTATTTAGCACTATTAATTTTACTAAATATAAACAACATTTTAATCTATTTAATTTTAATGGGCTCTAAAACTAATCAGAACAAGTTTCTTTTACAAGGAAGCTTTATAAGAATGTTTTAGAAACATTCTCCTCTCCCAACTGTTATATAGCCAGAGCTAGAATTAGAAGAGTTTCTTCCTCTGCGATCTGGGAGAAATATAGTTAAGGGAATGGAAAAGGGGCTTTAAAAACTAAAAGATAGATATATTCCTAAATTGGTCTTACAGAAAGTTTATTGTGGGCTGCTAATATTCAAACAGGAACACTGCTTCCTCGCAGTAGCCACAACTCAAGCACCAGATGAAGGGTAACCACCTACCATGTAAGTTTGAAGGAATGGACTGATACCTTTGACTCTTGTACTGTGCTTTTAGACTAGACGAAATTCGACATGGTTGATAAACCTCAGCCCCCATGAAGAAGAAAAGAAAGGAAATGGCTACCGATACATTAGTGCAACCAGATATGCTACATTTACTCAACTGCTTCTCAAACTAACAGCCTAGAACACTCTGATTCTCATGTAATTATACAAAGTGTCCTAAAATAGTGAAGTCACTATTGTTGACTAATTCTTTAGCACTTTTACCTTTGATAATCTATAAAATAATAAGCAGTTGCATCCCTATAAAAATGTTTATTACTAAACTCAGATATACCTTGTGCTGTTGTACATTGTCCACATCTGCTGGGTCAGTGCTATTCCTTCGTGCTGTGAGCAAGAAGAGAAAATAAAACAGCTTCTAATGGTCAGACTCTAGACTTCTAAAACCTATAAATCCTTTGCCATGAGAAAACCAAGTGAAATTATGTAATCATTTCATAATTTGGCAATTCATAAAACTGGCAATACATTATAATTTGTAATTCTACATTTATTAAAAACCAAATACTATCTCAACAGACCATTTCTATAGGAAAAGCAAAATAGAACCCCTAAATGACTAATACTAAACATGGGCACTGTACTCAGTATTTTTTATTTTCCCCACTGATATATTCAGACATGCCCTTCTCAGTAGATTATGCACGCTACTTTTAAAAGGCAAAACATTATTTTATAATTAATTAATCATTTTCTAACATATTTGCTTAATAAGGTCTTAGTCTGAATGTTGCATTCTCTTCAAAGCAAAACAATAAATAGGAAAAATGGTTTTTAAAAAAATTCTAGGTACTTTAAGGTATTTTTAATTGATGTTTTGCAACACTGAAGATGGAATTATAATTAACTACATGTGTATTTAGTCACAAGAGATAAAAACCTAGAAATAATGTCTTGAATGTAGAAAGCTTTCAATGAATACTGGATAGAGGAATGATTAAATGAATGAACATCTTAGACATGATACAGAAATAATACAAATTTTCTTGAGTATAAGAGATGTACAATATTTTAACAAGGATGTAATTGGAAAAGAGAGCAATTTATTTCTTGGGAATAATTTTAATGATGGCAATCAAATGATGATTTGAATTATGAAGCCTACATCACTTCAATTAAGTGGGGAAAGGCACCTAGAATGTCCGTCTATCAATTGAAGTGGATAGGAGCACATTCTTTAGAGCCTCATTCCTGAGTTTCAATACTGACTCACCTGCTTACCACCTGGGTGACCTTGACCAAGTTTCTTAAAGTCTCTACCACCATAAAATGTCTATACATAAAGGCTGGTAAGAGTCCCTACCTTACAGAATTGTGAAGATTAAATGACAAAATTCATGTAAAGAGTTTAGAGGAGTTCCTAATACAGAGAAAATATTTCATTATCACTGTATTTTACCACATAATCATCAAAAACTCATAATTGTTACACCCTGTTTCTTCAGTCCAAAAACTGATTTATAACCTTTCATTGCAAAATTGTCCCATGGGTATAATTCTGTATCTTACACGAATTAGAAGGTAAACAGAGCAACAGAGCAGCAATTTATTCACCAGTGGCATATAGATGTGCATTTGTCTTCTCGCACAATGAGAACCTCAAGCCTAGAATTCTCAGCCCATGGTGTCCTGTCAATACTATTTCCAAATCTACTGGCTTTCACGGTTTGTTTATAGCACTGCAGTACTGAAGGTAAACAACTTATTGAGTTGTGCTGAGGACAGCATGTCAGATCGTAAAACCTACATCACATAGTGGTGAACACAAGATTAATTTGCAGGGGAGGGGGGTGTGTGCTGGGAATTGAACTCAGGGCACTTGACCACCGAGTCATGTCCTCAGCCCTATTTTGTATTATTTATTTATTTAGAGACAGGGTCTCATCGAGTTGCTTACTGCCTCGCTTTTGTTGAGGCTGGCTTTGAACCTGCAGTCCTCCTGCCTCAGCTTCCCAAGTTTCTGTGATTACAGGTGTGTACCACCATGCCTGGATAAGATTAAATTTTTTAAGGCCATATTTAGCAACACTGTAATAAATTTTCTCAAATGTAAAATTTAGGCTATAATGCACAAATCATTAATAACTAATGTGTTATTTTAACTTTTTTTTTACAGGCCAGAAAAATGTTTACTAAACTGTTATGAAGAAATGATGTCCATGAATTTAGACTACTCAACTTTAACATATATTTATGAGTATTCTGAGCATCCTAGTCTTAAACAAAAGACTGTTTAATAGTAAATGATTTTTAAGTAATACCAAGCACAATTTTTTTTTAAAAGCTTCACATAGTGGTTGCACCCCACTTTTTTGCAAAAAAAAATTGGAATGAAATCTGCAAAGATTATGTGGTGAAATACAGTAATACTGTTGTTGTCAATATTTTCTAAAAGCATTAGTAGTGTTAAAATATTGGCTAAGTTTGTCTTCTCCAAACTTTGGTTCTTAAATAAAAGAGCAGAAAAATAATATTTTCTAGGAACCAACATATCAGGCATAGTTCCTAAGAGAATTCAGAAGGAACAAAGGAGGTTTTATTTCCTCTCAGTTTTAGACTCTACATTCTCTAATATAACCAACTGACTGCACAGATAAAAATTATGAGGTGGTATTTTGGTGAGGTAACTATATTCTTTCTCCTCAGTAAGTATGCACTAGATATTACTGTTGAGGTATTTTACATATATTAGCTCCAATTCTCACATTAACAAGCCCATAGATATGCAGGTGGATGAGTAGATACTAAAAGCCACAATTTGCAGGTGAAAAAATTGGAGATGTTAATTTACCCAAAGCTATAAATTCAGTAAGAATAAATCCCTGATGCCAAAAAAGATATATTTTAAAATAGAAAAGCACCAAATATATTTTATTTGAAGAAAGTTCTTTAATCATTACTCTTATAATTAAAAGCACTTCAGGACTTGGATGTAGCTCAGTGGTACAGTCCTTTCTGGCATGTGTAAGGTTTGATCCCCAGCATCTCAAAAAAAAAAAAACCAAAAAACAAAAAACAAAAAAACCCCAGCTGTTTGGAATTTAAAAATGAATACTCTGTATGAATATACAGATATTCTTTATTTAAGTAAACAAATTTCACACTTACATTGAGAAGTGGGCTGATAATAACAAAATTTGAGCAAACGTAAGAAATATTTTAAACCCTCTGCTGAACCATGATAGTGAGGCCGTGAGCGAGAGCAGGGTGCAGGGGGCAAAAGGACAGTCAGTGTAGGTAATAAATGACTGGGTCACGAAGATGGGTCTGATTCAAAAGGAAACAAAATGCTAATACCCCCAGAGCACTTCCTCCTCCTCCAACCTGTTGCCAAGGTTACTTGTCTCCAGTGAATTGTTCCTTCCTGCAAGGAGTTGTTTATGAATGCCCCCTGGGCCACTAATTCTACCTATACCCCTGGGCAGCTTCATTCTCACCCTTGGTCACTCCACCTTTTGGTCACATAGGCAAGATAAGGGGACATAAGAAGACATAAGAAGAAAAGAAATCTCAAATCTATAAAAGAGGCAGGACACTCCCAACACCCTCAGGCACCAATTTGGACCCCTCTTCCACAGAGCAGCCTCTGTCTCTCTCTCTGTTCTATCCTTTACATAAAACTTTTTGTCCTTGCCTCAGCATTTCTAAGGTGTTCAATCTTCAACACTGGGGGAAATAGGGCTCGAACCCAATCCTCAACACCAGTATCAATACTGCAATGCAGCTTAATAAATTTTTTCCCAAAGAAAGTGTAGGAGCTAAGACCAAAGGAGAAAGGTTTAGAATTTCTTTCCATGAAGGAAATTCTCTTGTGCTGGTATAGGTTAGAAGTGGACATTAGTGAACAGGAAATTCTGAATTGAGAGAAAGGGTTAGAATACCGAAAAAAATTATTTCCAGAAAAGCAAAATAATGCATATCATCATAAAATAGAGAAATCAAGCAATAAGCAGATAATCAAAGCAAAAAAAAAAAAAAAACTTAAAAATATAAACTACTGCCTCCAATTGGATTTTTTGGTGATTTTTCATATAGCTTAAAATGTAAATGTGATTTTAAAAATAACCTACTTCAATGTACTTTTATAGATCTGGCTTCACCATATTACTGTCAACTCTTGCAGCAATTTGCTTTCTAGAAGAGTCTTCTGCTCTAAATAAGTTTTAATTAGTTGCCTCTCAGTGACCTCTGATAATCAGTGAAAGCTGGGCACTGTGGCACACATGTGGAGTCCCAGTTATTCAGAAAGCTAAGGTGGGAGGATGGAGGATGACTTGAGCCCAGGAGTTCAAGGCCAGCCAGGGCAACACTGTAAGGTACCATCTCAAAAAAAAAAAAAAAAAAAAAAATACAATGACGATCTCTATTACAAAGGAAGAATGTTTTGATATCAATCTTTGTCTTTCATCAATAACATATAAACAATTACATTTATTGAGCAAGTTAATAATTTATAAAAAAATAAATGGCTATAAAAGAATACAATGGATCCAATGACTGTAAAAGAAAACCAGTCTCAAAACCATACAGTCAGACTGCTATATTACATCTAATTTTCAACTGCAGACACATCCAACAATAATTATAAGATAATAATAATTATAAGATTTGTTTAGTGTTGAATAAAACTCAGCTGAGATTTTAAAATGTATTTCTAAAGCCAGGAAAAGACCTTTCCCCACAGAGTTATCAAAGGGCTTGTAATTACAATCACTAACCATGATAAATATGTAATATCTATTAGTAATCCCCTTGGGTATCCTTGAAAAAGCCTGGGCTAAATCTTTTTTTTTTTTTAAATATTTTTTTAGTTGTAGATGGACACAATGTCTTTATTTTATTGCTCTGTATGCGGTGCTGAGGATCGAACCCAGGGCCTCACGCATGCGAGGCAAGTGCTCTACCGCTGAGCTACAATCCCAGCCCCTGGGCTAAATCTTTTTTATATACTCTCATAGTACCTATGCATTTCTTTATCACATTGTTCATTGTAATGGTTTGCTATTCTTATTTCTTATACATTTTGCATTATTAGGCTCTTCCACTATAAACTGCTTGACATATAGCAAGCCCTGAAAAAACGAATGAATCTTCACAGAAAACAGATAAATTCCAGCGGAAGTAATTGAGTGGATACTGTTTTGCCTGCCCAGAACTTGTCCTGATAGGCAGTTCTCTGAAGAGAAAGTCTTTTCGTTCTTGCTGTCTAGATCCCTGGAAATGCTTTTACTTCTGACCATTCCAAGGCCTGTATCTTCAGTTTTTCCTCTAATTATTGAGCTTTTCTGTCAAGAGACACGCTTTTCTGCCTTAAGTTGATTGTTTGCCACCAAAGAATTCTTAAAGCAGAACTCTAAAAATTGCAATCAAAGAACTAATACAATAGGTATAGCTGTATTATTTATTCCTAGGGTGACACAGTACTTTAGCAGAGGATGAAATTTCTACTGCCAGTTTAAATCTGATGCTAAGTGGAGGGAATTATTGGACTTGTAGGGAGGTCCACTCATCTTATATCTAGAAGGATTCTCAGTCTAAACCTTCCCGTAGGGGAAATTCCAATAGTAGAAGATTATTGTTAAATATAATACTCCTCAAAAGTCTGTGGGAGAAAAAAAATCCCCTTCAGAAATTTCATTAAAAATATAGTTTAATATCCCAGCACTTTGGGAGGCTGAGGCAGGAGTGCTGGGGATGTGGCTCAGTGGTGGAGTACCCCTGAGTTCAATCCCCAGTACAAATATATATATATATAGCTGGGCATAGTGGTGCATGTCTATCATCTCAATGGCCCAGGAGGCTGAGGCAGGAGGATCACAAGTTCAAAGTCAGCCTCAGTAATGGTGAGGTGCTAAGCAACTGAGACCTTGTCTCTAAATAAAACACAAAATAGGGCTGGGGATGTGGCTCAGTGGCTGAGTTCCCATGAGTTCAATCCCACCCCCCCAAAAAATGAATGAGCACCTACACATCTCTTGAATGAAAAGAACTTGTTTTCTTTTTATTCTAGGACTGACACACCATTTATTCAACAAATATTTGTTGAATGCCTACTATGTACAAGGCACTTTAATATTTATCAGGAGAAAAAACAAAAATCCTTTCCTTCATGGAGTTTAAATTCTACAAGGGGAAGATACAAATTTAAAAATAAATCCATTGGCTAATGTGTTAAAAAATAAAAAATAAGCCAATTGCCTAATTTGTCAATAGATTAATTACTAAGGGGAAAGACCAAGTAGAGCAGTATATGAGGGACTGAAAAGAATATAGTGGTTCCCAAAATATGTCCATAATTTTTTTATATTCTCTTCAAGAGGTAGAGCTTAATTATCTCCTTGAGTGGAGGCCAGACTTAGTGACTCACTTCTAACAGACAGAATATGGCAAAAGCAATATTATATCACTTCCAAGATTAGGTTATGAAAAAACTGGTTTTCATCTTAGGTACATTCTTTCTCTCTTGGATCACTTGCTCTGAGCCAACTGGCAGGTTGTCAGTAGTTCTATGGAGAAGTTCTTGCGACAAGTAACTAAAGCCTCCAGATGATAATCAGCAAGGAATAGAGGCCTGCCCACAACAATGTAAGTGAACCTGAAAGTAAATTTTTCTGCTCTAGTTCAGCCTTGAGATGTATATAAACCTGTGAGAGATCCTAAACTAGAACCACTCAGCTAAATCGCTCCTAGATTCTTGATGCTCAGAAACTATGTGAGATAATACCTGCTTGTTGTTTTAAGCTATTAAATATCAGGATGACTGTTAAATAGCAATAGATAAATAATATAGTGAGGGTATGAGGGGGGCAGTAGGTGGCCCAGACCTCATTGAGAAGGTGACATTTGAACTAAGACCTAAAGAAGGTGAGGGAGGCATATCTGGGAAACACCAAGAAGGCCAGTGTGACTGCAGTTGAGTACTGGAAGTAGAAGTTGCAGAATAAGTTTAGTTGTAGGGTGGTCAGCTCACACAGAAACTTAAAGAAAAGATACCACCGGCTTGTCTCCTAGATTAAAAAGAGGACTACTGCAGGTTTTGAACAGAAGAGTATTGTGATGTTACAAAAAAATCTGCACTGGAGTATAAAGAATATGCCATATATTTAAATTATTTTTTGTTGTTAATCACAGATCAAATTCTTTTGTAGTTCAATTTAACAGTGTACTAATGGACAAGAGGGCAAAGTATAGCCATAAGAATGGATATAAATAATTCTGACCATATTTACTAAAATGGATACGACCAAATTTAATTCTATCACATCACATAATTCAGTCAAAGAACTGTGGAAGGAAAAAGCAGAAGTTCATAAAAGGTTTCTTAAATTGTTTACAATGTACAACCTGGGGAAAAAGTTTATCTTTCTTTTTTCTTTTAGAGTCCTTCCTTTATGTGTATCTGCAAACAAGTCAGTGGCGTTTATTAAAATGGAGCCAAGATATCACTGATAGATTTCCTCAATACCTATGAGGAAAATAATTTGATTTATTGAATTTTAAATTCAATTTTATAACTCTCTATCAACATAATGAACATCTATAACAGGGAGGCTTAATCTTACCTGATATAAGACATTTTTGATGTTTAGGAACATATCTCTCAAGGATACGCTTCATATAAGAATCTTTGGCTTCTTCCAAAGCACACTTTCCATTGTCACTTCTAAATAATGGATCAGCTCCATTTAAAAGAAGTAACTCTGCCACCTAGAAGAAGATTGTTCATGTGAGAAAGCCCAGACAAAGGGTATATTATTGTAAATGTGTGCTAGCATACAACTCTAAGCAACACCAAATGTTTCTCTCGATAGCAGAGTATGGGATTATCTATCACATCTTTGCCCAACAAAAACAAAAAAATATAATGCAGTTTCTATAGAATCATAATTTGGTGATATACAAATCCCTTTTCTTTTTATTTTTTTTAGTTGTTAATGGATTTTTATTTTATTCATTTATTATTTGTATGTGGTGCTGAGGCTCGAACCCAGTGCCTCACGCAGGATAGGCAAGCGCTTTACCACTGAGCTACAGCCCCAGCCCCCAAATCCCTTTTCTTACCAAAAAGACTGAAAGAGAAAGAAAGAAGGAAGGAGGGAGGGAAAAGGGGAAGAGGGAAAGTGAGAAAAGAAGGGAGGAAGAAAAGTGAAGGAGGAAATAAGTTGGGGCAGAAATGTTTGTGATTCAGCTCTGGTGAAATGAAGCTAGCAAATACACCAAGACTTAGAACTGGGTTCCACAGTGACAAATATAATTTTAATAGGTTCCAATAGATAGTTGTGTCTTTCTTCTATGCCTGTGTATACATACAGATGGTACTGCTATTGCTCCTCAGACTGTGAGGCAGAAACAGGCCAATGTTAACTCTGTAACTAGTTTTCTAACAATCTACTCAATGTACCTTTCCCTGACCACCCCCACCCACTACATATTTCATCACAGTGCCCAATATATTCTATATTATACTTATTTCATATGTATGTGTTTTTCTATTGTTTCTATTGAGGTAAATTATGTTTTTTCTATTAAAATTAATTACATTTGAATAGTAAATTGATGAATATAGTTAAAAAAAAGAAAGTTCAGAAGAATATGTAATAAACAGTTAAGTTTTCTTCCTGTACTCCTGTCTCCCAGTCATCTTATGATTTTTTTTCCCTGAGTCAGTCCTGGTTACAGTTCCCTCTGAATTTTTCCAGCATTAGTCCAACAGGTATGAAAATACACATATATCATATGTATATACAGAGATTTTTCTTACACAAGGGGCCATGTGTTAAATACACTCTATACCTTGCCTTCTTTTCCCTTGGAGATTGTTCCCTATCAGTATAGATTGTACTTCCTTAATCTTTTTTTTGATACCAGGGATTGAACTCAGGGGCACTTGACTACTGAGCCACATTCCCAGCCTTATTTTGTGTTTTACTTAGAGACAGGGTCTCACTGAGTTGCTTAGTGCCTTGATTTTGCTAAGGCTGGCTTTGAACTCGCAATTTTCCAGTCTCAGCCTCCCAAAGTCCTGGGATTACAGGTGTGCGGCTACTGTACTCTGCTACTTCCTCACTCTTTGCAGTAGCTGAGTAATATAGTCTATTATATGAATGTACTATGATTTATTTAACTAATAACCAATTCATGAATGTTCAGTTGCTTCAAAGTTTTTGCTACAGATAAAATGTCTTAATTGTCTTTGTAATAAACCGAGAGCCTTTCTTGGTATCTGGCATACAGTAAGTGCTCAAAAGTGTTAAAAAAAGAATAAGAGAGGACTGGGTTGTATCTCAGTAGCAGAATGCTTGCCTAGCACGTGTGAGGCACTGGGTTCAATCCTCAGCACCATATAAAAATAAACAAAATAAAGGTATTATGCTCATCTATAACACACACACACACACAGACACACACACACAAACATATATAAAAGGGGGGGGAGCCTGGGGATGTGGCTCAGTGGTAGTACACTTGCCTAGCATTTACAAGGTCCTGGGTTCAATCCCTAGCAACTCCCCCACCCCGCCCAACATATACACACTCAAAAGTAAGAGAAAGGCAGAGGGAGATTTTACATGTACACAGAAAGGAAAAGGTGATGTGAAGATACAGGAAAACATTACAGTGATGCAGTCTTAAGTCAAGAAAAGAACTGCCAGAAGCCACCAGAAGCTAAAAGAGGCAAGAAATAAATTCTCCCCTATAGCCTCTGGAGCGAGTAAAGCCCAGTCAACACTTTGATTTTAGCCAAGTGATACTGATTTTGGACTTTTGGACTCCAGGACTGTGAGAGAACACATTTCTGTTGTTTTAAGCCATGCAGTTTGTAATAATCATTCATAGCAGTCATAGGAAACCAATACAAACCAATACACACCCCAGGGTGTGGGGTGCTGTTGTAACAGACACCAAAAATGTGGAAATGATTTTAGAATTGAACAATGAGTAGAGAATAAAAGAATTTTGAGGAACACAATAAGAAAAGCCTTGATTACCTTGAAGAGGCATTTGGTAGAAATAAAAAGCAGAAATAAAAAGTCTTCATTAAAGACTTAATCCAGTGAGGGCTGAAGTGGCCCCTTATAGAAAATCAGTATCATCTTAGAAAATGCATATATAGGGGCTGGGTTATAGTTCAGTGGTGGAGTGCTTGCCTAGCATGTATGAGGCACTGGGTTCAATCCTCAGTACCACATAAAAATAAATAAATAAAATATAAGGTATTGTTTCTGCCTACAACTAAAAAACTTTTTAAAAATTTATTTAAAAAGAAAATGCATATACAATCATAAATTAAATACTGGTATGGGAAAATAAATATTAACAGTACTATTTTGGCATGAGCTCAGAAGGAAATGTAAAGCATGTTTTTAGAAACTGGAGGAAAACAGATCCTCAATAGATAGATAGATATAATAGCAGGGAATCTAGATGAATTGCCCAACAGTTATATGGAAAGCAGAACTTGTAAGTGGTGAACTTGGACATTCAGCTGAGATCTCTTCTTTTAAAATTTTTTTAATGACTTCATTTACTCATCTTTTGTTTTTTAATGTGGCGCTGAGGGTCGAAGCCAGTGTCTTCTGTGTGGTAGGCAAGTGCTCTACCACTGAACCATAATCCCAGCCCTAGCTGAGATTTCTAAGGAAAACATTGAGGGTACAACCTGGTTTCTTCTTGAGGCTTATAGTAAAGTGTGAGAAAAAAAGATAAATTGAGGAAAGAACTGGTAGGCAAAAAAAAAAAAGAAAAAAAAAGTCACTTGATGACTTGGGAAATTATGCCTATCTAGATTGGAAAAAATGATAACATCTGGAGATTAAGTGGAAGAAAAGTATGCTCTAGAGAGGCCAACAGTATGACTGGAAAACTTTTTGCTAATACCAAAGAGGCTAGTTATGTGATTCACAAACCCATTCAACCATCTCAGCAGAAGCCAATAATTAAATGGGATTATGGAAAGATCTGCAGAAGCTTTTTGTCCAACTGTGTGTATTCTTCAGATATACTTGGGAGATTCATAAGTTTTTTGTTTTTTTAAATGCTACATCAGTAAAAATGCTGTACCCTTAGACTGGAAAAAGAATGAAATGAAAAACTGCTTAAATTCTACAGGCAAAAAACAGGTTAATAAAACCACTCACGTGCAAATATATGCTATCTTTCAAAAGAAAAGGAAGGACAACACCAAAAGCAGAACCTCAGGTCAATAGCTAGAAATGAGTGGAGACTGACAAGTGGCTGTGATATTATTCTGGCAAACTGGCCAGAAGCTTAATGGGATATCAGGACAGTCAGAGAGAGTCCAGCTAAAACTACAATCTCTTGGTTGTCCAGAGGACTGTGTTTGACCAAGACTGTGTCATCTGAGAGACCAGAGAGTGAACTTTCGAGTTACCAATCTCTGGATGAATGTAGACAAAACTCATGTACTTCCTGAACAGTGAACAGTCTATAAGCCATACCAGATACAACGTAAAAAAGTGAAAACTTTTCTAGTTTAGGAAGTTTAAACATAACTTGTGACAAATCAGTAACTGAACACCAAATAGTCCTGAACCAAGGGTATTCCCAAAGAAGCCAGGTTAAAGATTAAAAAGAAGAAAACAGTTTTAAGTGGGGCCAAATCACTAAACAAAAAGCAAACAAACAGCCCTGGTTGGGCATGTGGGTTGGGAGAAATCAGTGCGCAAAGGTGCTCTAATACTTTATCTAAAATGTCCAGTTAGAGAGAGAGAGAGATACATGCAGACACAGTAAAGTGTGGCCTATATAAAGCATTAAAAAGCAGCAATAGAATCTGCTCTAAGAGGGCCCGTATTTGCAGGAAAACACTCCAAAACAGCTATTGAATATGTTCAAACAATTAAAGGAAATCACATGTACAGATTTGAAGAAAGGGGTAATGACAGTGATTCATCAAATAGAGAATATTAACAAAGAGACAGAAATTATAGAAAAAAAGCAAATGAAAATTCTAGACTTAAAAATTATAACCAAAATGAAAAATTCACCAGAGAGCCTCAACAGTAGGTTTGAGTTTCAGAGGAACCAATCAATGAAGTTGGAGAAAGATTAATAAAGATTATACAATCTGAAGAACAGAAGGAAAACTTTAGAAAAAGGAACAGAGCAGTGAAGAATTGTGGGGCACCATAAACCATATCTACATACACATAGTGGGAGTTTCTGAAGAGCAAAGAGAAAAAAGCACAGAAAAAAATATTTAAGGAAATAATGACTGAAAACTTGATGCCAACCATAAATTTACACACCCTGAGAGTTCAACAAACTCTAAATAGGATAAACACAAAAGCATATGCATATATATAAACAGTCAAAATCTTAAAAATTCAAAGATAATCCTTAAAGCAGTACGAGAAAAAAGAACTTAACATTTAGATTGGAATTCAAATAAAATTAACACCTAACTTCTTGGCAAAGAACAAATGGAGGCCAGACAGAAAGGAATTAGTCAGTTAAAATGCTAAAAAAAGAAAAAGAAAAAAAGAAAGAAAGAAAGAAAGAAAAGAAAAGAAAAGGAAAAAGGAGGGAGCAAAAAAAGAAAAAAACTGTCAACCGAAAATCTTCTATTTACCAAAACTATCTTCTAAAACATGAAGGCAAAATAAGCTGCGCACAGTGGCACAAGCCTATAATCCCAGCACTTTGGGAGGCTGAGACAGAAGAATCACGAGTTCAAAGACAGCCTCAGCAAGGGTAAGGCGCTAAGCAACTCAGTGAGACCCTGTCTCTACATAAAACACAAAATAGGGATTGGGATGTGGCTCAGTGGTCGAGTGCCCCTGAGTTCAATCTCCAGTATCAAAGAAAAAAACAAAACAAAAAAACAAAACAAAACAAAAAACCCTATAAAAAAGGAAGGCAAAATAGACATTCTCAGATAAACAAAAACTGAGAGAGGGCTGGGGTTATGGCTCAGTGGTAGCATGCTCGCCTAGCATGCGTGAGTCACTGGGTTCAATCCTCAGACCCACATAAAAATAAAATAAAGATATTCTGTCCACCTACAACTAAAAAATATTTTTTTAAAAAATTAAAAAAAAAACTGAGAGAATTTATTGGCTTAAAAGACATACTAAAGGTAATTGGGCAAAAAAGTGATGACAGACAATAATTCAAACCCTTATGAAAAAACGAAGCACACTAATAAAGTTAATTATGTGGGTATATGTAAAACAATATAATATAAAAACACTTCTTTATTCAACTTCAAGAAAGTGGAGCTTAACTTCCCCAGTCTTTAAGTGTGGACTACATACAGGATTTCCTTCCAAAGTATAAAGTTATATAAATGGTGGAGGAATAACCTTACCATGGAAAAATGACAAACCCTACCTCAACCAAGTGATCAATGTTAGCAGCAATAGTCATGTGGAAATAATCATGCGTCAGCCACAACCCAGTTGTGTGACCTGAAATCTCATATCTACTTGTTGTACTTCTCTCGATCGCAGGCATTTTATTAAAAAAAAGAAAACACCAAGAGGATTATTCTAAAGATTCCCCTTCTGGTTTAACATTCTATTTTTTAAAAATTCTAACACAGGAGGAAAAGCCAAACAGATTATGATGTTTGGGACTACAGATCTTGCTTTTGAGAACCCTGCCGTACCAGCTATTTTAGTTAGCTTTTTCACTGCTTTGACTAAAACACCTGACCAGAACAACTGTAGACAGGAAAGGCTTATTTGGGGGTTCACAGTTTCAGAGGTCTCAATCCATAGACAGCAGGCACCATTCCTCCGGGCTCCAGGTTAGGCAAAATATCATGGAGAAAGTGTGGCATAGGGAAGTGGCTCACATGATGATCAGATGGCATAGAAAGAGAGGCTCCACTCTCTAGATACAAAATATATACCCCAAAGACATGCCCTCAATGCCCACCTCCTCCAGCCACACCCTACCTGCCTTCAGTTACCACTTAATTAATCCCATTAGGAAATTAATTTGCTGATTAGGTAAAGGCTCTCATAGCTCAATCATTTCTCTTCTAAATTTTCTTGCATTGTCTCACACATGACCTTCTGGGGGACACTTCATATCCAAATCATAACACCCACACAGCTCCCTCAACTGTAACCCACACTACATGATCCTCTTTTCTCAATAATTCTAAGTCCCTGGAAAACTTATTCCAAGTTTACCATCCTCTCTGTATGGGCATATGTAAATCAATTAAGTCTGTGGACTGTAATATGGAATCCTGAAAAGGGTATGAATATCGCTAGTTAATATTCTAGCAAAAAAGCAGGTAAGGAGATAATACTTTACAACTGTCTCACTTAACAAGCTCCTTTTATTCTGAGAAACACTGGCAATGGGGTTGGTTTCAATTTAACATTTTCCTTCAAGAGAATGTAGCGGTGGTATTCATCTCTCTGTGGCTTAAATAAAGTACCAAGTCCAATAATCCCAACCGGTATGGTGCTTTTTGAGGTGAGTCAAAAAAAAAAAAAACTCTACAAGAAGCACACTCCATATATTGAAGCTCATTTACTTGCTTGTTTCAGCATATTTAACTGACCCATTATTAGACAGATATTCTCATTTCATCCTTCTAAACAGCCTTGGTATCTTTCTATTGTGGCTTCCCAAGGTTTCTTGGCATGAGTTTTTTATAATACCTGATGAAGTCATTATACTATTTATCAGTCCAAATCTGGGGTGTGAAACAAAGAAGGGACTTGACAGAGTTGCTTTCAACACAGTTATTGAAAATAATCCCAATATATTAGAGCCAAAAATAACTGAGATCAAGACAAAGATCAAGCTACTGTTGAAATCTTGTGTAATATCAACTTCAGTGAAAAAAACGCAGCAAACCAGTGGAGACAGTTCATCTCAAAGAGTTTTTCCTTAGAAAAAATTTTTAGAGCATCCAGATCCCCATGTCTGTTCTGTTTTGTGCTATTCAAATGTTTGTTGGGTTGCAGCTTTGCTATGTGTTCTTGGTTTTCTAAAATAGCTTACTTTTATTTTTAAAGGCAACATAAAATTAATGATCCACTAAGAGCTCCTAGCAGATTATGATTATATATTATTGTACCTGTGTTTTAAATAATGAGACTATTAAAAATGTGAACACCAGAATTCTTGATTAAAATGTTTTATGAAAGATGACAGAAGAAATTGGAAGGTATTTCTTTGAATTAATTGGAATATTTAAAGTCACCATATCATATTTCTAATCTTGGGCTAATAATTAGCTACTAAACAAGCTTATTGGTCTGTAGTTATGTAAAACTAAAAAGAATACTTTGTTCATTTCTTTGAAGGAATCTGAATATAAAATCCCAGTGATCCTAAAAAATGTAATGCCCTTTGAACTCATGTAAAATATTTTTCCTGAAGCAAGTATTTTAGTCATATTTTTCATGGTGATCAAAAGACCTGAAAAGAACAATTTTAGAGGAGGAAAAGTTTATTTGGGGCTCATGGTTTCAGAGGTCTCAGTCCACAGATGGCTGACTGCAGTCCTTGGAGCAAGAGGTAAGTCAGAACATCATGGCAAAAGAGTGTGGTGGAGGAAAGCAGCTTGAAACATGGCACCAGGAGGCAGAGAGAGAGCTCTCCTCACTACAGACTAAACATATACCCCAAAGACACACTCCCAATGACCCACCTCCTCCAGCTACACTCTACCTTCCTAGAGGAAGGTTAATCCCTATCAGTCGATTAATGCACTGATTAGGTTAAGGCTCTCATAACCCAACCATTGTACCTTGAAACTTTCTTGCATTGAACACATGAGCTTTTGGGGGGACATCTCATATCTAAACCATAACATTCCACCCTTAGCCTCCCCAAACTCCTGCCTATCTCACACTACAAAATATTATTCCATTTCTAAGAGTCTCCATAGTCAAACAGTTACAGGATTGTCCAAAATCCAAGTCCAAAGTCTCAAGACAAACTTTTTTTTTGTCTGAGACTCAAGACAAACTCTGAGCATGAGACCCTATAAAAACCAAAAGCAAGTTACATATATCCAACATATAATAAACATGGCACAGAATAAACATGACCATTCCAAAAGGGAGAAATAGGAGAATAGAAATAAGGGATGGGACCAAAACAAGACCAAATCCAGCTGGGCAAACAAATTCTCTTGTTCCATATCCAGCATCTAGGGAACATGGTATTGTGATATTCTCTCCAAAAGATATATATAGCTCCGCCCCTATGGCTTTGCTGGTTGCAGCCCACATGGCCTCTCTTTTGGCCTGCTTCTGTTGATTCCTGCAGCTTTCCTTGACAGACATCCCATGGTACTGGCATCTGTTAATCTCAGGTTCTCTACTACAATTTCAGCTTCCTTCTCACATCTCCACTCATTGCCCTCTCAGTCCCTACCCTCAGGGACTCCTAGCCTGCTGTACTTTGCATGGCCTCCTAGGCCTTCCTTTGAAATCTTGGTGGAAGCCTCCATGACCCCCTAACGCCAGCATCCTGTATTCCCAGAGAACCAGCACCATGTGGTTGACGCCAAGGTCTGCCACCATCTCAAGCAATAGCCAAGTGTTGATGAACCCTGGTTGCAACAGCCTCTGAATGCCTGGGTGACTGAGCATCATGACATAACCAATCATTTCACTTCTTAATTCTTCTGCATTGTTTCACATAAGTTTTGGGGGATACCTCATATCTAAATCATAATAAGCATTCAGTAAATATCCACTATATATCAATTTAAAGAAATAGTCATGTTGAAAGCATGCACCTTTGATATGATGTGTTGGGAATGGCATTTTACATCTGTAGCCTTCCTCCCCCAAACCTAAAAACCTCAGTCTAACCATTAGACAAAAGTAGATTAGTAGTTTCTTAGGGATGGAAGGGTATGTGTGTAGAGCTGGGGGTAGATACTTGGTAGTGCCAGCTAATGAGTAGGGATTTTGTTTTAGGAATAATAAAAATGTTCTAAATTTGACTACATTGATGGTTGTTACACAATTCTGTGAATATATTCCAAACAACAGAATTTTATATACCTTGTAGGGGTGAATTTTATGTTATGTGACTTATATATTATTTAAAATGAGTTCAAGAGGGCTGAGATCATAACTCAGTGATAGAGCACTTGCCTAGCATGTGTGAGGCACTGGGTTCAATACAAATAAAATAAAATAAAGGTACATTGACAACTAAAAAAAAATTAAAATAAATAAAATAAAATGAGTTCAAATAGTTTGTTTCTCCATACCTAATATTTTCCCAAATGTTTAAACACTTTCAAACATACAAAAAGCTGAAAAGAGCAATACAATGAACATTTACATATCCTTCACCCAGAATCAACAATTAACATACCTTTCTTCCATCCGACATATGCATACATCTATGTACATGAAGGTATATTTGTGAGTATATATGTGTATAAACAAAAAATGTTTATCTATTTGAAAGAATGTAAATCCCATGATATCATGTGTCTAAATACTTAAGTGTGTGCCTTCTAAGAACATATTCTTACACAACCATAACATTACACAGTTTAGGCTATAAATATATTTACATAGTATCATACAATCTAATCCATATTAATATTTTCCAATGGGGCATATTTTCCCAATTCATGTCCCCAAACATGATACAGCTGTTATGGCAGAAATCGGGATCCAATCATGGCTCACATATTATAATCCCACTTATTTTCTCTTTTAAGTATTCACTTTTATAGAGTCCAGTCCAATTTTTCTTGGAAGAATGTCGTGCATTCTGGATATGCTGATCATTTATTTCTTGGAACATTTAGCTTAATTCATTTTTTCTGTGTTTCCTGTAAACTGGAAGTTAGGTTGGCATGGCTTAAGAGATATGATCTATATATAATATTTGACATATTTCTCACTTTTTCTTTTGCCTTCAAGGAAAGTGACTAAGCCCTTGTGTCTTAACTTATGAAGGGAGGTAAGGTTGCACAGTATCAGTCCAAAGTAAAAAGAGAAGTTTCTCTCTGTTTGACCTAAACAAAGACAACATTTATCTTATTTGAAATAAAGTTATCATCAGATGCACACACGTGCTACAGGTGATGTAAATGATGGCAATAATAGCATGTTTAATAGTTCTTATAAATGAAAACCACAAATGCTTCTTTAGAAAATCAATGTGATTTACTGAAGAGTCTGGCACTGGAAACTTTGGCTAACCCCAAGTGTTGCCAATATTTATCTTGAATTCACTCCTACTGCTGTCATCAATTCAAGACTTTTTATGGTCAAATGGTTCATATCATTAAAGCTGTACAAAAATTACTACTCTGAAAGTATAAGATCTGAGTCACAACAGAGGACACAATCTAGTTAGAAAAGTTGTAACATGTCTAGGACAGAAAAATGCCATACCACATACAGGAACATGAGCTGCTTTTGATATGAGCCAAATCCTTTTAAAATTACTAAGTCTCAGCAATTTAGTAATTCTGCTTTTCAAACACCTTTATAATAGGAATTCAATGCTAGATAAGGAAACAAAGTGATAGTAGATATGATTAAATCTACAAGTCGTAAAAAAGCGACACACAAAAAGATAAAGAATTTCCTGAATGGATCTTTTTTTCAACAAAGAAAACAGAATGTATGTCTTTCTTTCTGGAAAAGTACTTTTTATAAGGAGATAGCCAAAAGGGTCATGGAGTTTAACTCTTGAGGTTTTGTGTCAAATAATAAGCCATGCAATATAAGAGTGACTCAAAATTAAGGAAGGGGAAAGGCTTTACTCTTCTGTAAATCCAGGTTAGTGATCCCAAGGAAGGACTGAATGCATTATTTAGCTGTCTCTTGTTTCAGATAACAGTCCACTTTGCCAAATACCTACAGGTACCAGTTCTCCCTGGGGACTGAACCCAGGGCCTAGAGTATGTTAGGCAAGCATTAATGTGCTACATTCTGAGCTACATGCCCAGTCCCTGGTACTAGCAATTCTGAAGTCTGTTTATGTACTCTTTGATTTTAAAAAAGTTTGTTTCTCACCAAAGGGCAGTAAATAAATGACTTTGAATTTTTCACCCCTATTTCGAATCTACATTTAGGTTCTATATTAGTTGACTATTGCTACCTAACAAATCACCCCCAAAATTTAGTGGTTTAAAGTTTACTAAGTTTCTGTGAGTAAGAAGTTTGAGAGTGGCATGAGTAGGTAGTTCTGTCTGAAGGTCTCTCATGAGGTTGTAGTCAGGATGTTGGATGGGGACAAAGTCATCTGAAAGCTGGACTGGTTCTGGAGGATACGTTTATAAGGTGGCTTACTAACATGGCTGTAGGCAGAAGCCATGATCATTGCCACATGGACACCTCCACAGAGGTGCTTGACTGTCTGCTCATTATGATTTCTAGTTTTCCCAGGGTTAATGAATGAAAAAACAGCTACGATACCTTTTAATCTAGCCTTAGAAGTCATATACTGTCACTTCTACCATATCCTACTTGTTAGAAGAAATGCACTGAAATTCCAGTCCACACTCCCAGAAATAGGAATCAAGCTCCTCCTGTGGGTTTTCACCTTTAATCATACTACCTAAACAAGAGTTTTCCTTATGTTAGAATCAGCTGACTTCCTCATATAAGAAGCCAGTAGCACAGGAAATAAAACATTTCAAGTACTTGACAAGAAAGGATTTTGACTATTCATTCCTAACGGGATATAACCAAAGGATAAAAAGAACCCCCCCAAAAAAAAAGTCATTAGTAGTTTTACTGTTAATATCTGCACTGTTAACAGTAATAATGTAAGTATATTGTATGATAAAGAAATAATGTGTTGGGGCTGGGATTGTGGCTCAGTGGTAGAGCGCTTGTCTCGCATGCGTGAGGCCCTGGGTTCGATCCTCAGCACCACATGCAAAGCAATAAAATAAAGACATTGTGTCCATCTACAACTAAAAAAAAAAAAAAAAATTAAAAAAAAAAAGAAATAATGTGTTAAGAAACAAATAGCATAAGAGAAAAGCAATGCAAGTATAAAGCCAAAGTTAAGTATAAATCTATACTAGTAAGTCTGAAATAGAAATATCAGGATGAATTCATGATTTAAATTTCTCTGAAAATGCCTAAAAGCAACAGTATCTAATAGCAATGACCATACTTAGCACCCAGATTGTAGTCCCTAAGTAGATTTTACATTTAAACACAACCATTTACAGAAAATATGGGGGAAAAGAAGCTAATCAACATTACAAAGATAAAACTGGTCAAAGAATTCATGAAATTCTATATGACAAATAACCGAGTTTCTTCAACAAATAAAAGACATAAAACAACAATAAAAACCTATATAAAACAAAGGAATGACTTATAAATTAAAACATACTTAGAGACATAACAAATACATGTAATGTATGGACGTCAGTAGATTTTTATTAAAATAAAAACTTGCTATAAAATACTGGGAAGTTTGAATATTGACAGGTATAAAATGGTATTAAGAAACAATTTTTATTAGGTGAGATTATATTGTAGGTATAAAATATTTTCTTATCTGTCAGAGATGCAGGTTCAAATATTTATGGGTAAAAATGGTATGATATCTGAGATTTCTCAAAAATACTCCAAAATACAGCTCATGTTCCAGAAATGGTTTTCACTCTTTACAAAATAGGATAATCAATCTTTATATGACACCTCACTTCACAAGGAATGAATAATTATCACATCTGTAGGATATTTTTCCAATATATGTGAATCCTAAGAACAGTGCCGACAAACTTCCAATTCAACATTTTACACACACATATACCAAAGGACCTTTCATCAAATAAAAACTTAAAATCTTGATATCTTATATCAATGCCATTTCCTTCACCTATTAGCAAAGTAAGCCTAATAAAAGGAATAAAGATTACGTCTGGGGGCTGGGGTTATAGCGCAGTGGTAGCGTGCCCGCCTAGCATGCGTGAGACACTGGGTTCAATCCTCAGCACCACATAAAAAAAGTAAAAAAGATATTCTGTCCACCTACAACTAAAAAATAAATAAATATTTAAAAAAAAAAAAAAGATTACGTCTGGCCTGACTTGTTCTTAATGATGCCTACAGATTCCCAAAGATTACCACATTCTTGCCTATGTCTCTCAACCATATATTTAACAACTTGTGGATTTTTCTAAGAAACCACACTGAGCTGATCATCTGTAATTCAAAAATTCTAACTTTTCCACAAAAATGTATTTATTTTTAAAAGTTTGGTTAAGATATATAATTCATAGCCTACATATTCCATCTATTTAAGAAAATAATTCATTGTATTTTAGTACATTAAGAGGGTTGTACAATCATCATCATAATCTAATTTTGGAACATTTTCATTTCCACTTAAAAGAAGCCCTTTGACCATTAGCTGTCATTTCTTATTCACCTTCTACCTTTCGTCTCTATTATTGTCTCTACATATTTGAGTTCTAGGGATATTTGAAATAAGTTAAATCATACTATATGCAGATGTTTGAGTGCTTTTTCACCTTTTTAGAACATAATGCTATCAATCTTTTAGTATCTCTCCAATTCATGGTCAGTGCCTATAAAATAATATATTAGACATTCCTTAAACTGGGTGGAATGTTTAAAGTAGCTCATATTCTATGGGTGCTGGGAACAGCATCAAGTTCCCAGGGTTTTCCTATCATACATCTTTAGTCCTGATACCTAGGGTATTTGATCAATTCAATACCCAGGGCCCAGGCCTCTTTTCCATCTTTGCCTCACCTATGAGATTTCTGAGGTAGGTCTAGAGCCTCATCTGATGCTTCTCCATCCATACTCCATCCTCCAAAATCATGTCCCATCCTATTTTGATTCAAAGGCTGGTTGCTAACACAGTCTAGAATAGACCTATAGTTTTATTCACCTCTCTTTGAGTGGGGTAAGGTAACTTGTTGGCTGCTCCAAATTAAATAGAGAGGGAAGTTGGGATAAAAAAAAAAAAAAAAAGACTGTGACTTTACCTTACCCACTGGGCTTCAGCTTTAAATTCTCATCTTTCTCTAAACTTCTGCTCCTGTCTTATCATTTTCTTTTCTCCTACCATGGTGCCAGGAGCATATGAAAGACTGGGGTTGGCAAGAGGGAGTGAGGTAAGTAGAGGTACTGGATTCTGGAGATGGAGGCCTGTGTCTTTGTCTTTTACTTCACTAAGGGAACCAGAGAAGGGTACATATCCACAAAAGTCCGACAGGAGACAGCCAATGCTGGCCTATGAAGAAAAGTGGACTGGAGTAGTTCTCAAGTAGGGCAAAGGAAGAACTGTGAAGAAGAAGAAAAAGTAAAGTGCTCAGATTCATATTCCCCAAAGGGAGAAAAAACAGTTAAGCCCTGGAAAGTGAGGGAGCAGATAAATTATGGGAAAAGAAAGAAGTGCTTTGGTCTGGGGTTTCTCTGCTGGAGGCCAGCTGAGAAAAGAGGATAAAGGATAAAGAGACTGTTACACTGTTGCTTGTCCAGGCTTGCTTCTTCAGGCCATTAAATTGGGTCCCAGGCAGAACTGTCTCCCTTCAGTCCTCTACAAAATGAACAGAGATGACCTCACCCACCACCAGGCAAGACATTATCAAAATAAACAAAAATGCCTAAAGTCTCCTGAAGTATTTTAAACACTATAAAGAAATATGCCCTATGTCCATGGCTCCCAGAAGCCTTCCCCACATCTACCTATATTAGGTATTTCTTCTAGAAATAAATAGAACAGATCTTTATAAGCCCAGTTGATAAATTCCTTTTCCTACCCTACTAGTTCTGAACCCAGAAGCAACTTCTAATACCTGAAATAAATAAGGTATCTTCAGAGGCTTGGGGTATAGCTCAGTGGTAAAGCACTTGTATAGCATGCCCAAGGCCCTCGGATTGGATCCCCAGCACCAGAAACAAAACAAAAAAACAAAACAAAACTTCACCAAATGCCTTAGCTCAGCCCTGTAGTGTCTATACCACTCCCACAAAAATGTGGGGCCAGGTATGGAGGTGCATGCTTGGGAAACTGAGGCAGAAGGATTGCAGTTGGGGCCAGTCTGGGCAATATAGTCAGACTATGCCTCAAAATACTTTTTAAAAGGGCTGGAGATGTAGTTCAGTAGTAGGGTATCCCTGGGATCAATTCACAGTACTACAAAAAAATGTAGGAAGCTCACAGCATATATGGTTTCTGAAATAAACCATGTATAATGGAATTCATGATCTTAATGTTACATTTATTGCAGTTATTATTAACCAACTGGTATGGAATTATAGTATTTTGATATTTTAACCAGTGGTACAACCATACTGGTGTGTATTTACTGATGATTAACTCGAGGAGGTTCTCATGTACTATGCTGATTCTGAAAATGGCATGGGACTCCATGAGGCTATACACCTCCCATCAGGACTGGATATCATTATGTAACATTCTATAAGAATATATTCTTAGCTGGACGCAGTGGCGCAAGCCTATAATCCCAGCACTTAGGGAGGCTGAGACAGGAGAATCTTGAGTTCAAAGCCAGCCTCAGCAATGGTGAGGCACTAAGAAACTCAGTGAGACCCTGTCTCTACATAAAACACAAAATAGGGCTGGGGATGCGGCTCAGTGGTCGAGTGTCCCTGAGTTCAATCTCCAGTACCAAAAAAAAAAAAAAAAAAAAAAGAATATATTCTTAAAAAGACTACAAAGCACCATATCAAAAGATTTTTAAAGGAGTACAAATTGAAAAAATTAACTATGTGTAAATGTAAAGTGTTCTGTATAGTCATAAAAATAATATGTAAAATAGCATCTACCAGCTGAGTTTGGTGGCACATGAATGTATTCCCAGCTACTCACAAGGTTGAAGCAGGGGATGTGATTTGCTCAACTGAGCCCAGAAGTTAGAGAACAGCCTGGGCAGCACAATAAGACCCCATCCCCCTTGCAAAAATAAAAATAAATAAATAAATAAAATGACATTTACAATATTAAACACAAAAACCCTATTGAGCAGTAAAATTTCATTATAAATCCCAAGTGTTCATTAGCAGAATAAACCAAAATTGAAATTCCCTGTTTTTCTGTTGTATGGTCCCAGAGATATTTAACATTTGCAGAACACAGTATTTAGTGTGCAAACAAAAGCATTCAACTACCTGATGATGTCCGTTTATCACAGCATCATGTAGAGGAGTGATCTGGTACATTCCTTTGATATTTACATCTGCTCCACCTTTTAATAGTTCATTTGCTATGCGATAAAATCCTCCTACACTAGCTTCATGAAGAGCTGTCCAACCTGTATATAAAAAAGAAATGACATTTGTTTATATTTGACATCTTAATAATGTTTTGTGCTTGCCCTTAAAAATGTTTTAGGTTGTTTCTGTAAAAAATATTTTGACTATATGAGACAATATAACATCACCATGAAAGCACCCTGTAATATTTGGTGGATCCAATAAATCTGCGGGACAAGTCAAATTCCCATCTCTCAATTCTGTTGTGAAAAATATGAAAAAAAGGTCCAATATTTTAAAGTATTCTTGACCTACCCAAAAGCACCATTCAGACTGGCCCAATGCTATTTAGTATGTTAAGTACCTAAGTATCTTTAATCACTCATCTCCAGAAGAACACATCAGATTCTCCCCACAAGAAAGACTATACCACACACTCAGCCTTAGAGAAAGACTGCTGTTTTTCTGAACCTATCTGAACCTCTTTATCACTCTATTCTCTCTATCTTCCTGGTCATCATTACTCCTGCTATATATCTACCATTTTGTTGTGAATTTTCCCCTGTAGGTCAGGGTACCATCATTTTTTTCCAGCTTTTGACTGCATTTCTCTTCCAAAGTTCAGCCCATAGTAACAAAGACCATGCAAAACCAGACCCAGGGACCATCCTTCTTTCTATATGATGACACTGTACATGGACACCTGCCACAATCTTTGAAGAAATATAATGCTCTTCTCCTACCATTCACCCTCCTCACCTTACCCTCTTCCCTGATGATAATGGTGAAGAGCTTCAGAGCAGGAAAATTATGAGAAAGCTTTAGGACTTGCCTTAGGCTCATTTTGCTACACTTTCATGGCAGTGATTCAGCTAAAACTACAAACCACGATCAAGATAACTGCGAATAGTAACCCTAACTTACCAGCATAACTTGGCTGATTAACATTTGCACCTTTTTTAATACAAAGATGTACAAGATCAGCATCATTGTGCAGAGCAGCCTTATACAATAAGTTCTCTCCAAAAACGTTTCTCCGGTTTATATTAGAAAGACGTATTTTATTCATCTTCATTTTTTCTAAAATGAGAAGATGAACAAAAGAGAAATAATTCCTCATTTGAAAACCAGGAGAAACAAGCAACTGGATGACTCCACTCAACACTCTGGAAGTGAGGAATATTATGTTATGAAACAGTATTTCATCCGTTAATCCAACTACAATGTTATCTACATACAAAAAGGGAAAAATTCAAATACTGCTAGTTTTAAAATATTTTTAGTAAATTAAAAGTCCTAATAAGTAGTGTGCATTAATTAAAACCCCCATGAAAAGTACATATTAAGAACATATGGAGGGCTGGGGTTGTGGCTCAGTGGTAGAGCGCTTGCCTCGCATGCGTGAGGCTCTGGGTTCGATCCTCAGCACCACATACAAAGCAATAAAATAAAGACATTGTGTCCATTTATAACTAAAAAAATATTTAAAAAAAAAAAAAAAAGAACATATGGAGACTTCCTGCGGACCGGCAGGGCCGCAGAGGGCCTAAAACCGCCCTCAGGAAACTCCACAGCTGTCCAGCCAAAGGGTCACCAGACAGAACTGTGACTGCTAGCCGCTAGCCACAGGGGTAAGAGTTGCCACAGAGACCCCAAGTGAGACCTGGGCCTGCCCCAGTTCTGCTACAGAGTTCCTGTGGAGGCCGAGACAGAAGGCCCAAAACCGCTTCAGGGAATGCCAGGGGTGCCCAGGAAATTCCACGGGTGCCCAGCCAAAGGCAGACCAGAGCCTGCTAGCCTCCAGCCCCAGGGGAGCTCACACTCACTGTAAGGGTCCCAAACAGATTCTCCTGCTTGTGACTCTGCCTAAGTGAGACTTGGGCCCACCCCCAGTTCCGCTCCAGAGATCCTGCTCACCAGCAGGAGCACAAGAGAGGGGCAAAACAGCCCTCAGGGATCACCACAGGAGCCCAGCCAAGGCACTCCCACTGCCCTCTAGAGGTATGTCTACTGCCTCCGCCACCAACTTTAGTGATGGTAATGTCCATCTACGGACACTGGGGGAACACAAGTAGCTCCAAGGCAAGATACAGGTAATCTGGAGGGTCAATACAAGATTATAGGATAGAAGCCGCAATACCTCAGATCTGTATTGCAAGAAAGGAAGATACACAATCAACATGAAAAAACAAGGGAAGAAAGTACCCCAAATAAACCTGGATACCACTGTAAAAGAATCCATTGACAGGGGCTGGGGTTATGGCGCAGTGGTAGCGTGCTCGTCTAGCATGCGTGGGGCACTGGGTTCGATCCTCAGCACCACATAAAAATAAAATAAAGATATTCTGTCCACGTACAACCAAAAAAAAAATTAAAAAAAAAAAAAAAAAAAAGAATCCATTGACAGCACAGTTGATGAAATGTCAGAGAAAGAATTCAGAATGTACATAATTAAAATGATCTGCAAATTAAAGAATGACATAAGTGAACAATTACAGGCAAAAAGTGATCAATCTAACAAAGAAATAGAGCAAATAAAGGCAATCATTTATCATTCTAACAAAGAGATAAGAGCAATTACAAGTAGCAAAAGATTACTTTAAGAAAGAGCTAGAGATCGTGAAAAAAAAACAATCAGAAATTATTGAAATGAAGAAAACAATAAACCAAATAAAATACTTAATAGAAAGCATCACTAGCAGACTAGATCACCTGGAAGACAGAACCTCGGATAATGAAGACAAGATATATAATCTTGAAAATAAACTTGACCATATAGTGAAGATGGTAAAAAATCATGAACAGAACATACAAGAAATATGGGACAGCATCAAAAGACCAAATCTAAGATTTATTGGGATAGAAGAAGGCACAGAATTTCAAACCAAATGAATGCACAATCTCTTCAATGAAATAATATCAGAAAATTTCCCAAATATGAAAAATGAAGTGGAAAATCAAATACAAGAGGCTTACAGGACACCAAACGTACAAAATTTCAACAGATTACACCAAGGCACTTATAATGAAAATGCCCAGCATACAGACTAAGGATAGAATTTTAACGGCTGCAAGAGAGAGGAACCAGATTACATATAAGGGGAGACCAATTTGGATCACAGCAGATTTTTCAACCCAGACCCTAAAAGCCAGGAGATCATGGAACAACATATTCTAAGCTCTAAAAGAAAATGGATGCCAACCAAGAATCCTATATCCAGCAAAACTGAGCTTCAGATTTGATGATGAAATAAAAACCTTCCATGATAAAGGAAAGTTAAAAGAATTTACAGCAAGAAAGCCTGCACTACACAGCATTCTTGGCAAAATAATCCATGAGGAGGAAATGATAACCAACAATGAAAATATACAAAGAGAGGAACTACACTAAAGGAAAGACCATTCAAAAGAGAAAACAAATCAAGGCAAAAACCAAAAATAAACCAAAATGACCAGGATTACAAATCATATTTCAATAATAACCCTGAATGTAAATGGCCTAAATGCACCAATTAAAAGACACAGGCTGACAGACTGGATTAAAAAAAAAGACTCAACAATATGCTGTCTTCAAGAGACTCATCTCACAGGAAAAGACATCCACAGACTGAAAGTAAAAGTAAAATCCCAACGTCATTCCTTATAGAAATAGAAAAGGCAATCATGAAATTCATTTGGAAGAATAAGAGACCCAGAATAGCCAAAGCAATCCTTAGTAAGAAGAGTGAACCAGAAGGCATCACAATACCAAGCCTTAAATTATACTACAAAGCTACAGTAACAAAAATGGCATGGTACTGGCACCAAAATAGACATGTAGACCAATGGTACAGAATACAAGACACACAGATGAGCCCACTTAAATACAGTTATCTTATACTAGACAAAGGAGCTGAACACATACCCTGGAGAAAAGATAGCCTCTTCAACAAATGGTGTTGGGAAAACTGGAAATCCATATGCAGCAAAATGAAACTAAACCCCTATCTCTCACCATGCACAAAATTCAACTCAAAGTGAATCAAGGACCTGGGAATCAGACCAGAGACCCAATGCCTAATAGAAGGATAAATAGGCCCAAATCTTCATCATGTTGGATTCCTATAGCACAAGTGGTAAAATCAAGAATCAATAAATGGGATGGATTCAAACTAAAAATCTTTTCCTCAGCAAAAGAAATACTCAATGAAGTGAACAGAGCTGACATCCTGGGAACAAATGTTTGCCACACACACATCTGACAGAGCACTAATATCCAGGATATATAAATAACTCAAAAAAACTTAATACCAAAAAAACAAACAACCCAATCAAGAAATGGGCCAAGGAGTTGAACAGAAACTTCACAGAAGGTATACAACTGATCAACAGGTATATGAAAAAAAGTTCAACATCTCTAGCAATCAGAGAAATGCAAATCAAAACTACCCTAAGATTTCATCTCAGGCCAGTCAGAACAGCAATTATCAAGAATACAAACAACAATTAGTGTTGGTGAGGTTGTGGGGAAAAAGGCACACTCATACACTGCTGGTGGAACTGCAAATTGGTACAACCAATCTGGAAAGCAGTATGGAGATTCCTTAGACAACTTGGAATGAAACCACCATTTGACCCAGCTATCCCACTCTTCAGTTAATACCCAGAAGACTTAAAAACAGCATACTACAGTGACGCAGTCAGTTCAATGTTTACAGCAGCTCAATTCACAATAGCTAAACAGTGAAACCAACCTAGATGCCCTTTGATAGATGAATGGATAAAGAAACTGTGGTATATATACACAATGGAATACTACTCAGCAATAAAAGCAAATAAAATTATGGCATTTGCAAGTAAATGGATGGAGTTGGAGAATATCATGCTAAGTGAAGTAAGCCAATCTCAGAAAACCAAATGCCGAATGTACTCATTGATAAGTGGATGCTGATCCATAATGGGGAGAAAGACACAGGAACAATGTAGGAATTCTGTTCACAGGAGTGTGAGGGGGGAGAAGGCATGGGGACAGTAAAGGTGGTGGAATATGATGGTCAGCATAGCCCCAGCTTTATGTATGACTGCATGTGTGTTATGATTCTATATCACTTACAACCAGAAAAATGAAATGTTATCCTCCATTTGTGTACAATGAATCAAATTGCACTCTGATATCATGTAAACCTAAATAGAACAAATAAATAAATTAAAATATGAAAGAAAAAAATAAAACAATAAAAAGAATTAACTAAAAAAAAAGAAGATATGTACTGGGCTGAGGCTAAAGCTCAGTGGTAGAGCACTTTCCTTGCATGTGTGGGGCACTTGGTTCGATTCTCAGCACCACATAAAAATAAACAAAGACTGTGTCCATCTACAAGTAAAATTTAAAAATATTTTTTAAAAAAGGAAGATATGTACTATTTTCTTAAAGATATGTACTATTTTCTTAGACATATTATTTTCTTAAAAGTTCTCATAAAAACAATTATTTAAAATCTAGAATTAAGTATTATCTGCCATGGTTTGGATCCTGAACATCCTCAAAGGCCTACATATTAGAGTAGTACCCTAGGGTGGTACTACTGGGAGGCTGATGGAGTTTTTAAAAAAAGGTGGGGCATGCTCTCTTAAGGGGATAGTAGGACACCTGTCCCTTCCCCTATAGTAACCAGTAGGACTAGAGCCTCCAAAAATGTGAACCAAAATAAACCTTTTCTCTTTATAAGTCAATTATCTCAGGTATTTATTGCAATGATAGAAAGCAGACTAATATTATCAAACTTTATAAAGTGTTATAACACCTAATAAAACCATGATAAGAAAATCTCAGAGGCATAAAAACTAATCCCAGTGAGACTAGAAAGGGGAATGCTCAGTTTTCTTTGCTAAAAGTATCTGTCATGAAATTAAATAAAAAATTATGGCCTTTATCTTTGCAATAGTTTTGATTTCCTAAGTCAGGAAATGCACAATTAAAAAAATTCTCCAGATGATACATACCAAGTATCAATTCTCTATTGTGCCTCCTAAAATGCTAAAACTCCTCATTTAGATACTCCACATTCTGTCAATATGGGGAAGGGAGAAGCTTATTTAGGTTTCCTAAAATTCACAATAGTTTGTTTTTACCAGGGATTGAACTCAGGGGTACTTGACCACTGAGCCACATCCCAGCCCTAATTTTTGTGTTTTATTTAGAGACGGTCTCACTGAGTTGCTTAGTGCCTCGCCATTGCTGAGGCTGGCTTTGAACACGCGATTCTCCTGTCTCAGCCTCCCTAAGTGCTAGGATTACAGGCTTGCGCCACTATGCCCTGCTAGTATAATTTTGATAATAGCTTTTCCAAGTTGGATCTAGCTAATCAGATCTATCTTAAAATCTTGTAAAGGTAATTGAGTACTACAGCAACTTTCTTAATGGATCACAGTTTAACTCCTTTGATTTTTATTGAACTCACTTCATTTAGTCTCACTGTAAAACAAACCTAACAGCTGAACATTAAACCCTACCTTCCTATTCCCCAGAATACAAAGCATTCTCCCATCAGATAATCTGTGGGCTTACCAAGAAACAGTAGTACTTACTCCAAAATCTGTCTGTACCAGTTGCACCACTCTTCTATTATAATTATGTGATTTATTAAAAGTAACAAATTAAGAATAAATTTTTTCAATGAAAACTAAGTTGTAGAAGACATTTACTCCTAGGAATGACTAAATAACTGCTATGAATTGCCCTGCTGAGGAAAACAACTCGAAGACTTGACAAAATGCATAGGAAGACCTATTTTTAAGCATCAGAAAACAGGCAGTTCAGATCTATGACCCCTGAAGGGAAATACACAAGGTGATCCCTAGATTACCCTGGCTTCTTGTTTGGATACACTTTCCAGAATACCACAAGTCAGGTAGGGAAAGCAGAGTAAGGTGATCCTGCTAATGAAGAGACAGATTAGATAATGAGGAGGCTGTGGGGGTTAGAATTTGCAAGGTGAGGCATAGAAATGATGGAGCAAAGGCCCTAAAACTCATAAAGGAATTCTGTAATCACGTTCTTGATTGTTTCCTTTGCTGTGAAGCTTTTTAATTTGATGCCATCCACTTATTAATTTTTTATTTTACTTCTTAGCAGATGTCCATCAGTCTTTGGCTATGGATCTCTCCTAAGTTGCAGGGGCACAGAGCCAGTTCCCTAGTTGCTAGGAACCTCCTACTAGCAACTTCTAGTTTATCAGCTCAGAGGCCTGCAGGTAACAGTTCAGAGGGTTCAGTGTTGTGGGTTGGCTGTTTCTATTGTGTAGAGTAGTACAGGATGCAGGCTTTAGAGTGTCCCTATGAATGCTATGGATCACTGTGTACTTCCTCCTCTCTACCAGATCCTTTTTACAGTAACGAAAATCCTGGTGGCTGTCTGTGAGTGCAGGAACTCTGGTTGTAGGTTTTCCATGGGTGTTCTGTGGTGCAAAAGTATTCCCCTGGCCCATGCTGCTCTCTTAGGTACTATAGTGAAAGGTCTCTGGTAGTTCACCTGGACCACAGTCTCTACTACCCCAGGTTGTGAATGGTGGACATTGATTCTCTCTGTTTACTAAGTCTGATGCAATGTTCCCACAAGTATCCAAACAATGTCTTTTCACTTGCCAGTTGTGACCACAGGTCAGGCTGTGCACCAGTTAAGGCTGGGACCAGCCCCTATCTGCTGCATAGCTGGTAATTTTCTGCTGGGTCTCTAAATCACTGGATATTCAGGCAGCTTCCCTCTGGTATGGCCCTGCAATCCCTGGGGACCATCCCTAGGCTTTCCAGGGTAGCTTCCCCCAATGTAGTGGTTGGGATTCGGTGAATCTGCTTTCTTATGTTTGGGGCCACAGCTGCTTCACTGCTGTCCCTGTCTGAATTGAGTGAGCAGACACCGAACATCTTTCTGCCCTTGCCTGGGGCCTAGAGTGCCCAGCAGCGTTAGGCACAATTTGACACAGTTCCCCACAAGGTCATTTTCCTTGTTCACAATAAGGGAGAGGGGATTTCAGTAATTTTTGGCTAGTAGTGATCCTTTTAGAAGTTCTTTCTGGCCAGATTCTTAAGAAGTTCCACTGCAAAGGACTTCCCTTTGGTTTAATTTGCAGCTGTCTGGGCAGGGGAAGATATTGTGCTGATTTAAGGAGTTGACTGGTCAGCTGAAGGCTCCACAAAATGGCTGTAAAACCCTCAGTTTTCTTTTCATAAATTTGTTTTAAGCTGTTTGCAGTGCTTTATGGACCCTTCTGTTACAGTCATGCTTTAATTTTTGTCTGTTTTTCCAAATGTTTTTAAGAGGGTGCCTTAAAAGATTTGCCACCCCCCCAACCAGTTTTTCTCTCTGTTACCCATCCCCCCTTCTCATCCCCAGGCCCAGATTCAGGGTTAGGGGACTCTGTGTTTGTTTTCTACTTTGGTAACCTTTGGACTCTGTGTTTGGTAACCTAGCTTCCAGTCTCTCCAGATCTCAGACTTTGTAATAATGAGTCTTAAACATTTGTCACTCACCTTTCAATCCTGCTTTTCCTTCTGTGTTGTGAATGGTACTCTCCTACTAGCAACTTCTAGTAGGAATGGGTACTCTCGCTGCCTAGCTCACTTCCACCATCTTCCTGTCTCCTCTAATATGCTTTTATATTATAAAGTACAGGGTCCTGCCACTCTACCTTCCCTTTGCTTTTTTCTGAATTTTCTTATCCAGTTTTTCATAATTACTTTTCCAGCTGAAATTTAGTATCATTTTGTAACATTCACATAGCTATCCTCCAGCTCTTTAAAAAACACCTGAACAATCAATGATGAACAAATAAACAAAATCTACTTTTAATTGAGATCTCATGTATTTATTAAGTAATTAAGAGAGAAGTAAGTTTCTTGTAACACTAAATCTTTTTAGTCAAGAGCAAGATTTTTTCCATTTATTTGAGCAACTCAGCAGAATTTTTAAGTTCTCTTCTTACAGGTATTTCTTATCATATTTTTTTATCACTTTATAAATAGGTATTTTCTCTCTTGTAAAAATTATAAATTGGACATTCTCTTATATTAACTAGTTAACAATTATATAAAATTTATTAATCTTATCTTCTTTTTGGTTCACTGAATTTTTCTTTCTATTTTGAAATAATTTCAGACTTAGAGGAAAGTTATAAAATTAAAAAAAGGGCTAGGGATATAGCTTAATAGTAGAGCACCTGCCTAGTACATGTGTAAGGCCTTGGATTTGATCCCTAGTACTAAAGAAAGGGGAAAAAAAAGAACAAAGAATTCATTCACTGTCAACATTTTGCCACAACTTTGAATAGTCTACCTCCCTCTTCATTTATACATATGCACACATAAAATATAAAATGAGTACCTTTTACATACCATGCCCTTTTACCATTAGTATTCACGTGTTTATTTTCTAACAACAGAACATTCTTTTATATAACCATAGTATTATTATCAAATTCAGGAAATTTAACACTGATATAATCTGCAGTCCATATCTCAATTTTGCCAACTTTCCACTATTATTTTTTAACCGATGTTTCTATATTCTCTTATTATATCTGAGAGGTTTTCTCAATTCAATCTTTTGGGTTATATAGGAACACAGAAATAAGAGATAAGAACAATCTGGCCTTGTTCTTTCCTTTACTCCTCTTGGTATGGTTTCTCACAGACTTGTTAGGCTGGTCAAACACTTAAATTTGAAAAGACTTCTGTACTTACTCTCTCCAAAACAAAAATACAGAAAAAAATACCAGCCTACGAGCTAGAGTTTAGGATCAAATCCCAGTTATGTTACTAATGCTCTGTGTGACACTGGAAAAGCCTTATCATTTTTGAAGTTCAGTTTCCTCATCAATAAAACAAGAAAGTTGTGATAATCTTTTAATCTTTTCTACCACAATTGTTTCTATGTGACTTAAAGAAATAACCAAAATACACCTCACCATTTTTTACTTTAAGTCGTTCATTTTTCCTGATCTGTTCACTCTTGAATCTGGATGAATGGATATTCTTCCCTTTACCTTCATTCATTAAAACAGGATCTTGTATTCTTGAAAAATAAATATATTTTTAAATTACTATAATTTTTCTACAAGCATTCATGGAGAATAGATCCATACCAAATTCTGACTAGTTCTCTTTGTTTTCCTCTCCTTTAGGTGCAGTCTCCTACAAATCTGAGTATCCTGAGCATCTTATGTATTACTTCCCAAATCAGCATGCCAGTATGTACTCTATTTCCCTTTTAGGGAAAAAAAGGCAGGCTCTTTTCAAGAAATAAGGATTTACTTTATGGAATGGCACTGATGAAAAACTGCAAAATAAAAAAAACAACAACATAAAAAATAATAAAGCTCTTTAATTAGGGTTAACTTTACACTGACCCTAACATTCTCAAGCACGTAATTATTAGGCTCATAGCATAACTGGAAAGAAAGGTACAATTTAATAGCATACCTGAAATTGTTAGTTGAAGCTTTCTTATTTATTTGATCCTCACAGCTAGGTGTTTTTGGTGAAATCTTTTCTGGAATCTTACATATGTCATTTATACCCTTTGCATCTCGGCTTACTTTCAGTTTTTCTAGTCTAGATGATCTTCTTAACATACATGGAGTTTCCTGGTCAGAGGCATTTTCCACAGGATTTGAATTCCCCTTACTATTTAGTGGCTCATAAGAGGGAACATTCTGATGAGGCAAAGTCGGCAATTCAAATGAATTTGGGTCTTCGACAGTCTGTAAAGATGTAATGTATCCATAAATAATTATAATACTGAAAAATAAAATTAGAGAAAATTACATTTTAAAAAAATTTTTTTTAGTTGTTGATGGATCTTTATTTTATTCATTTATTATTCATATTTGGTGTTGAGGATCGAACCCAGTGCCTCACACTGGCTAGGCAAGCGCTCTACTGCTGAGCTACAGCCCCAGCCGGAGGAAATTAAATTTGATATTGTCGTTGCATGAAATTTAAAATGCCTCTTAAAAGATGAAAGTGCAAGTATTCATAGGCATATGTCAACATAATTAACATTTTAATAACGATTAATGTAATAAAAGCTTAAGAAAATAATTTAGTAAAAATAATTTATTCAACATTCATCTGTACATTCAAGGGAAAAACCTAAGACTATTCTTGGTGCTTCAGTTTTATAGGAAATAATAAAGAATAATGAAACCCATAGAAACATTAGAAATGCCATACTAGAGCTGCGCATAGTGGTGAGCACCTGTAATTCTAGTGACTTGGGAAGCTAAGGTAGATGATCACAGGTTCCAAGCCGGCCCCAACAACTGAGTAAGGCTCTAAGCAACTCAGCAAGACCCTATCTCAAAAAAATTAAAAATGGCTGGGGATGTGGCTCAATGGTTAAGTGCTCTTGGGTTCAATCTCTAGTACCAAAAAAAAAAAAAAGCCATACTAGGCCAGATCAGTGGTCTACTTAGCCTAGTATTTTGTTATTTGACAGCAGTAATATGTGATATTAAGTGGGACAAGACAGTATATAACCTTAATTACACTGATTTAAAAAGGTTCACAGTATAACCTGAATTGCTTTTTTTAAAAAAATATTTTTATTTTATTTGTAGATGGACACAATATCTTTATTTATTTATTTTTATGTGGTGCTAAGGATCAAACCCAGTGCCTCACGCCTGCAAGGCAAACACTCTACCACTGAGCTACAATCCCAGCCCACTCTAACTTCTTTTTAATAATACGGTATAAATTTAACTTCCATGAAGATTTTTATTTTACACATATCATCTAAACTTCCTTTAGCTTATTTATATATCCAGTTTGTAAGGGTTCTCAAGATAAAAATTTCCATATTTTTATCACAGCTGAATTAGAGTATTTAATTTGATTTCTTTAACTTGGTCTGTTCTAAGTATATCTCTTTTCTACTTTAACAAGTGTTGTTTCTTTTATTTTGAAGACTTGCCAAGTTTGTGTTCCCTTTATGAGTACCAATCATAATTTCCCATACATTTTACTCATATTCCATCTTTTCAAATTAGAGCACTGTAATGTTTAATCTTCATCCCCTATCTCCATAATTAGTGTTTGTCCCTGTCTCTGTCTCTCTTTTAGTCCTATTATATCTATTAGTCCTATTATATCTTTTAATCCTATTATATCTGTTTTGGGATATGATAATCAGAACTGCATGTAGTATTATTCTAGGCATGTATGTTGCAACATGAGCTCAGCATTATGTTATCTAAATCTTCCCAAGGATGTTCATAGGAGCATTTGGTAATAGTCAAAAGAAAAAAAGAATCCAAATGAGCATCATTAATGAATTATTTAAATAAATTACAATATATTCATACATTGTAATACTATTTAGCAAGTTAAAAGATTTAAGTAGTGCAACATTTCCTGACACTGAAAGATAACCAAGATGTACTATTAAATTTCAAAAATAAGTTGCAAAGCATCCTGTATAAAATCTCATGTGAATAAAATAAACTTAAATAGACTACAAAAGCAATAATTGGAGATAGATGTACCAAACTGTTAGTAGTGAAAACTTATGGTGGTGTATGCCTGTAATCCCAGTGGCTCGGGAGGATGAGGCAGGAAGACTGCCAAGTTCAAAGCCAGCCTCAGCAACTTAGTGAGGCCCTAAGCAACTTAGCCAGACCCTGTCTCAATATTTAAAAGGGGTGAGGGGCTGGGGTTGTAGCTCAGTGGCAGAGTGCTTGTCAGCACGTGTGAGGCCCTGAGTTCGATCATCAGCACCATAAAAATAAATAAAGATATTGTGTCTATCTACAACCAAAAAAATATTTTTAAAAAAATCATATATTTAAAAAATAAATAAATAAAAAGGGAGGGAGGGAAGCTGAGGATATGGCTCAGTGGTTAAGCAACCCCTGGGTTTAATCTCTGGTACTAAAATTAAAAAAAGAGTGAAAACTCTAGAGTGGAACTGAGGCAGAGGAGTGCTTTTGTTTCTATATTATTATCTAATTCTGTAATGTTTGATTTATTTAAAATGAAGATGCAAACTGCCAACATGAAAAAGGAACTTAGAACACAGTAGGCCATTGCTGGGCCTCTACATATAACACTGCTGGAATACTGGCAGTATTCTCAGACGCAAAAGGCAAGTTCTGCTAAAGTTGGGCATTTTTTCTCCTCACCTGGCAGCCCAATTACATACATTCTATAAATTAATGTGAGGTATCTCATCTCTACTCTGAATCCAGGTAAACATAGTGATTTTCTCAGCTAACAGAGAAAATTCTGGTAAAGAACCATTCTTTCCTATATATACAAGCAAACTAATGATATGTCTTCTCAGGTTATTGAGGAAAAACCTATTTTTGCTTCCTAATCCCTTGAAAACTATGCAAGAACTTTTAAAAAGATCACTATGTGCCTTGAAATTACAAAATATCTTCTAAGATATTGATATCTGGGTTAGAAGATTTTAATTTAACACAATGTAGTGTTAAATCATAAATGTTAAATGTTAACAAAAAAGGGCAAAATAAGAGACTCATACTTGCAGCTACTTGCTCCACTGCTAGACCGCTGTCCCGCAGCCCAGCTAAGTTGGAACTCCGTTCAAATGAGAGAGTACAATAAAGAGATTCAAAACTTACCTCTGCTATTTGTGTACAATCGTCATCAGTCTGGGACACAGCAGGCTCTACTTCTAAACATCCATTTTCATCACTAAGATTGCTGCCTTCCTCTTTTCTGTGACAGATGGGTCCCAGCTTGGTTTCTGACAGTATGTTCAGGGCTGCCAACAACTCTGCAGGTAATGCATCATCCTTTGTGTTTTCTAGCAAATCTTTGTTATAAGCTGATGAAGCATTCAAAGATATTTCTATGGAACTTGGGGAGTTAATCAATTCGCCAGGATCAAAATCATTCATTATTTCTAACAGTCTTTCCTCCTGGGTGCTTTCTGGTGATGTTAGCAATCTTTCTAAGGCAGACACGAAAGTTTCAAGGGAGCTTTCCTCATCAGTGGTTTCCTTAGAAGTCATGGTCATTGTAACTTCTTCCTTCCCAGGTTCAGAAAGTGTATGTGGTACTGCTAAGATCTTCTCTTGCTCTGTTAATGATTTCTCCTTTACAGAAAGCGTATCAGATACTGTAATAGCAGTACCTGAGAGAAGGCTTATTTCAGGGGAATCTCTGTTTTCACTTAGTTCCTGTATATTCCAAACAGAAATTCCATCATTATAGCATGTACAAGAAACATTCGAAATGAAAAATTTTTCTTTTTATAATTTATTTTGTTTGTAAGTTGCCCTCAGAAATTGTTTTTATCAACTGTCCTCCTCATCCATAAGTAAAAATATTCCTTACTACTTTCTTTTTTTTTTTTTTGGTACCAGGGATTGAACTCAGGGGTACTCGACCACTGAGCCACCATTTTATGTCTTATTTAGAAACAGGGTCTCACTGAGTTGTTTAGTGCCTCGCCATTGCTGACGCTGGCTTTGAACTTGTGATTCTCCTGTCTCAGCCTCCCAAAGTGCTGGGATTACAGGCATGCACCACTATGCCTGGCTTCCTTACTACTTTCTTATACCAAATTACTGAAAACTGAATACATAATTAAACATTTAATAGTGGACCAGAGTAACCTTGGCTGGACCAGTTACAGATGGAAAATGACCAATTTAACTAAGTTTAAATTATCTGTGCTAATAGAAGACAGGGATGCAACAGTTAAAGTAACAGATGATATCAACACTTCATGGCAGTTAATTATAAAATTCTTTCTTGCCAAAACTTCTATTTAGTTTTATAAAAATTATAAATAAAATAAATTAGTGTCATTCACCTTCTTTTTAGTCCCTATCTTTGTATGAATACACAACTGTGACGTGAAAAGACCAAAGGACAGGAAGTCAGAAGGGAAAACAGGAGAAATGAGGGTGCAATCTGTCAAAGTATTACAAGCCCTGGTTACAAATTAATGGATCTGGGTTGTGATATTTTAAAGAAAATACACAACACATTTCAAGTGACCATTACTTTTCAAAGATATTACCTTACTATGCTTGTTCTCAGAATGTTTACAATGTTCAAAGTATTATTAGAATCTCCCCCGAAAAACTTATTTTAAAATCAGTTGATAAGTCATTCAAGAATATAACATACTTTAAAAGTACTGAATTTTTTTCTGGCAATAAAAACTGGTAATTTGCTTGACCTTAAAAATAGAATGTGTTTCAATGACTCTGGCTGTTTCCAAAAATCAAATCTACCACCTCTTTCACAGGATGCACTATTATTTCTTTTAGTCTTTTAATATTTATAACATGTTTATAAATAAAAAACATTTTATAAATAAAAAACATTTTGTTCTTCCACCCATCTTTTTTTAATCTGCACCATTTATCGTCTATGAATATAATACACAGAGCTTAAGAAGATATTTATTTATTAGTAATGCTAATTATAATTTGCTCAGAAAGCTAAACAAATTTAAAAGTCAATCAAGAACTAGGTCTTACCCATTCTTTAAGTCATATCTCAAGGCCTTCCTTCAATTTAAAGTCCTCATGTCTACTACATGTAAGGCACTAGGTATAACAAACAACCCCATAGAGTCAAGTATCTTGCAAGAAAAAGTTATCAGGGAAGCAGAGGCAATGGAGGGTTTTTATGATTGTTTGAAAAATACTTGATGAAACAAAATTAAATCAGCTGCTTTACTACAGAACTTTTCAGAGCATGTGCACTGTAAATATCTGGGGAAACTTTAGGACATTGTGTTCTCCAAACTTTTTTGTTCAAAAAAATCTTTTTCCTTAGAAGATCTATTGATGTTAGAGGGCAAGTAATTAGAAAATACTGATACAGTCAGTGAAAAATAAACACTAAAGACAGAGTAATTATTTTGGTTAAGATTACCAGAGTCGGGGCTGGGGCTGTAGCTCAGGGGTAGAGCGCTTGCCTAGCATGCGTGAGGCACTGGGTTCGATCCTCAGCACCCCATATACATAATAAATAATAAATGAATAAAATAAAGATCCATCAACAACTAAAAAAAAAATTAAAAAAAAAAAAAAAGATTACCAGAGTCATCTGAAACAGATCCACAGAGGATAAATGACTTGACCCAGTAATCAAAAATTTGTAAAGAAAAGAAGGGAAGGTGGGCGCGGTGGCGCAAGCTTGTAATCCCAACATTTAGGGAGGCTGAGACAGGAGAATTGCGAGTTCAAAGCCAGCCTCAGCAATGGCGAGGCAAGACACAGCGCTAAGCAACTCAGTGAGACCCTGTCTCTACATAAAACACAAAATAGGGCTGGGGATGCAGCTCAGTGGTCGAGTGTCCCTGAGTTCAATCTCCAGTACCAAAAAGAAAAAAGAAAAGAAGGGAGGAACACAAATTTTTTCAGCATTAATTAGGTGCCAGATATTATAAACATTGCTTTTGGTCCTTACTAACTCTGAGAAACAGATATTGACTATATTTTACAGATATAAATAACACAGCTGCCCTTGGAATCTAGTTCTGATTCCAAAATTTATGCTCTTCTCCTGTCTTCTGGCTCCTGATTTGAGCAAAAAGCTTGGTGGCAAGAACTGTATAAATACAGCCAAGATGAAGAAACAGATCAAGAAAATACTATTCTATTACAGATAAGGAATAATAAATACTAGAAGAGGTTTTTAAACAAGAATGGATTTCAACCTATTGAAATGGTTTGGTCATATTACTGCTTAGGAGAGGTCTAAATTAGCTTAATACTTTACTCAACATGATTTTTAAAAATCTGTGTCCATGATCTACATAGCCAATCTCTGTTATACAAACCAACCTTTTCTAGGTGTGGCAGAACTTCAGTATTTTCAGCTTCAGGCTCTAGAAGAGAACATATGCTTTTATTCCAGTTTTATTAAAATACTAAATCCATACCCTCTCATTCAGCATTTAAAATCACGTAACTTGAACTCCCTCAGACAATTAAAGTGACATTATTAAATATTTTATAAATATATCCTATTATTATAAAATTATTTTCATTTTGGAAATGAAATTTTAAAATCATTCAATTTCTGAAAAAACATTTATACAGAGCCAAATAGAACTATAATTATTCAGAATTAGTTTAACTAAAACCCAACCCAATTCTCCATTTTAGCTGAATTATTTTTAAGTATTTCTAACTACACAAGGAAAAATAGTTACCTACTTTCTAAGTATTATTATCTCCTCCATCATAAGTCATAGAATTAAAATGAATTCATGCTATGTGGAATTAGGCATGAATACCTCCTGTAAGGCCAAAAGGAATCAAGAAGTCATTCTAGAGAATGTGAGAGTGCTGCCTTGCCTCTGTGACTTCTCTCTATGCTCTCAGCCTGACCCCTCTGAACTTAACTGGCTGAAAGCAGTTCACACCAAGTTAAGTTAAGGAAGGATCAGGAAAAAAAAATATTATCTTCTAACCCCACACTCCTTTTGCCTTCTACCTTCACATCAAGACTCAAGGATTCTGACATACTTGGGTGGTATTTAGGACTCAGTGACATTTCAAGCATTTTTTTTGTTTTATTTTGATTTATGTCAGTCTATATTTATTGTATATAAACAAGTTACATAATAAACCAAAAAATAGGCTGTATGAAGCCAGGCTCGGTGGCGCATGCCTATAATCTCAGTGACCTGGAATGCTAAGGCAGGAGGATCGTGAGTTCAAAGCCAGCCTCAGCAATGGCGAGGTGCTAAGCAACTCAGTGAGACCCTGTCTCTACATAAAACACAAAATAGGGCTGGGGATATGGCTCAGTGGTTGAGTGCCCCTGAGTTCAATCTCTGGTACAAAAAGTAAAAAAAAAAAAAACAGGCTGTGTGCATAGTATCATCCTATCTTCTGCAAATGAATTATATTTGGGCATGTATGTGGGTTTTTTAAATGTATTGGTTCTTTTTAATTATATATATATAATAGCAGAATTCACTTTGATACAATTATACAAGCATGGAATATATCTTATTATAATTAGGATCCCCTTCTTGTGGGTGTACATGGTGGTAGGATTCACTGTGTTTCACAGTCAGCAAATATATGAAAAAATGTTCAACATCTCTAGCAATTACAAATTAAAACTACAGAATAGCAGTACACAAGAATACAAGTAACAATAAATGTTGGCAAGGGTGTGGGGAAAAAGGTACACTCTTACATTGCTGGTAGGACTGCAAATTGGTGCAACCACTCTAGAAAGCACTATGGAGATTCCTCAGAAAACCTGGAGTGGAACCACCATTTGACCCAGTTATCCCTCTCCCTATTATGTAGCCAAAGAATTTTAAATCAATCATGTTTGAGTCATTCTTTTAGTTTCTTTTTTAAAATATTCTTTTTAGTTGTAGATGGACACAATATTTATATTTTATTTATTTATTTTTATGTAGTGCTGAGGATCAAACCCAGGACCTCACGCATGGAAGGCAAGTGCTCTACCCGTGAGCCACAACCCCAGCCCTCTTTCAGTTTTTTTTAATTAGGCAACATCTAATAAAGCAAGTTTTATCTGTTGAACCTCAGAATATATCCTCCCAAGCAAGACAAATTTTTCAGATGGAAAAGACAGGCACATACTTAAAAAACAAAACAAAACATGGTTTTATTTTACTTTTGATGATGAAAAGCTATGAAAATCAACTAGGAGTTTAAAATCATGGCATTCTACTTCCTCAAAAGTGAATAAAAATCATAAGAATAATTATTCTTGCTTTGAAATCCTTTGTGCCAAACAGTGCTCATATATTTCACTATCCATATCTTAAGTTATTTTAAATTTTTATATCTCTAGTTGCTTAGAATTTTAATACCAATGAAAAAAATGTAATTTCCCTGTTCCCTCCACTCCTCTATTCCTCCCTGGTTGAAAGAAACATTTGAAGAAAATTGGCATAGCTTCAATTATCTTTGCAAAGGAGATTGTATTTTGTTTGTTGGTTGGTTGGTTTGAATAAATTCTCAGGTCCTTAAGCAGTTAGAATTCAAACACAGAAAAAAAGACTTCACCCTCTTCCTCCTTTCAATTATAAAGAACCTTCAAAGAAATTTTTTCCCATGCTGTCTTTGATGTCACCATCAAAATGACCATTTGTAGCTAGACATGGTGGCAAATGCCTGTAATCCCAACTACTTAGATGGCCAAGGCAGAAGAATTGTAAATTCTTGTAACCCTCAGCAAGTTAGAGATACTGTGTCTCAAAATAAAAATGTAAAAAGGGCTGGGAATACAGTTCAGTGGCTAAGCATTTGCCTAGCATGTGTGAGGCCCTGGGTTTGATCCTCAGCACTGAAAAGGAAAAAAAATATATTTCTTTTATGTCAACAGTTACTATTTTAAAATTTTGATAAATTAATGAGATATTTTACAGAAATTTCATTACTGTATTAAAAATAAATACTTAGAAGGAATCTCATCTTTAACTAAAAATTTACAAACAACAAAAAAATAATTCTTGAATTCTTATCTATCCTTATCCCTTGAGAGCCAAAATATAATGGTATGTATAAAAAATGATTCTACAGTACCAAAAGCAATAAAAACAGCCACACAAGTTTCAACTTATGCAAAAATTTTAACTTACATACAAATTTTAACTTACACACAAGCATTATAAAGTCAGTGCTATTATATTTACTTAAAGTAGTCTGCTTATTTTGATCATTCTGTAATTTGCTTAGAATTACCCTTCGAACTAGGTGATAGAGCATAGGACTCTATTAGAACACTATCAGTTACAAAAGCTAACAGTTTACTTGCATGAGATTTAATCTGTGATACTATAAAATTATTTTTGTGTTCTGAATACTCTAAAAGGAGAGAAAACAAGAGAGTGGCAGTGAGATGCCAGAAGGGAAGGGAACTACCAATTCTATGGGTTTCTCATCATCAGAGCTTCAGGGCAGAAACACTACGTGCACAAAGTACTTTTAAGAAATAGCCAGTAAGATGTGTAACTCAGAAGTTCAGTGAGGGTGGTGACTACAGTGCACAGATACCAATAGCATCACAAGGAATTAATGGCTCTCGAAAGGCCAAAACGGGCAGGGAAATGAAGGACAGTGGAAGCTTGTTTTTCTATAAACACTGGAATTAGATATATGAAAAGGGGGAATGGATTTTGTATTAACTATTGCTGACATCTGTTATCCTGGCCAAAAACCAAGGGAGAAAAGGGAAAGCCCAAGACATGATACGACCCATGACACCTCTGTCCACACTGTGCAAGAAAACCTTACAAAAAGGATCTCAATATCTAAAATGTTAACTTTACAGCTTTATAAACATGATTCTTTTGGTTTATAAATAAACACATCTTATAAAAGGAGTTAAACAGGTTTTCACCATATTTGAAGGGTATATTTGCTTGTTGTCAAGACCAACAAGCACCATACCAATTTGAATACTGGGCTATCAGATACTGGTCTTAAAAATTACTTTGACTTAAAAACCATAAAGTTTTTATTTATTTGGAAAGGAACATCAATTATCATTTGTACTTATATTTATTTGGCCAATTTATTAAACTTTTCTAAGACATGAAAATTTGAAAATTACTGTTTTTTAAATATTTAAACACTGATCATAAACTTTAAATTCTCTTAAATTACAAATTTAACAGGATTAATCTTTTCACAACTGCAGACTTACATAAAAGATAAAGTACAAGTACAATGGTTATAAAATTTATTATTATTTTTAACTAATTCTAAAATAACTGTACACTAGTGTGATTCACTGTTATTTCTATTCTTACACCTGTAACTTAATATTAAAGTATTAGTTATTTTGAACCTTTTCACCAAAAGGGCACTGAAAGTAAAGAAGAAAACTCCTACCCCTTCCAAAACTGAAGCTACAGCAAAAACAAAGGCCCAAATGTGGTGCTGAAAGGCATCCAGAGACAAAAACAAAAAGATCCACATGTTACCCACCTTCTGGTAGAACAAGACAGTGCAGCTCAAAAGAAAGCCCAAATACCCTCAGAAGAGCAACCTCAGAGGTATCAAGCTTGACCACTATGCCATCCTGTTCCCCTTAACTACTGAGTCTGCCTTGAAAAAGAGACCATCACCACACTTGTGTTCATTCTAGATGTCAAGGCCAACAAGCACCATATCAAACAGGCTGTGAAGAAGCTCTAGGACATTGCTGTGGCCAAGGTCAATACCCTGGTCAGACCTAATGGAGAGAAGAAGGCATATGTTCTGCTAGCTCCTGATTATGATACTTCTGATGTTGTCAATAAAATTAGGACCAGCTAAACTGAGTCTAGGTGGCTAATTCTAAATATCTACTTTTTTGATAAAAACAAAAAAATTAATAATTAAAGCACTACTTCATTTTGGTACTTTCCCATGGTTACAAAAATTGTATCAAATAGAAAACAAATAATGTCTTGGATTAACTGAGGTGACAGAATCTGGGTTATTGACTACCTGATTATTTTTTTTCTGTGTTAGTTTTAGACATACATGATAGGAGAGTGGTTTCTTTTTTTGGTACCGGGGATTAAACTCAGGGGTATCCAGCCACTGAGCCACATCCTCAGCCCTATTTTGTGTTTTATTTAGAGACAGGGTCTCACTGAGTTGCTTAGTGCCTCGCCGTTGCTGAGGCTGGTTTGAACTTGCAATTCTCCTGTCTCAGCCTCCCAAAGTGCGAGGATTACAGGCGTGTGCCACCATGTCAGGCTAAGAGAGTGTATTTTGACATACTATACATACATGGAGTATAACTTAATCTACTTAGGATCCCATTCTTGTGGTTATACATGATGTGAAGTTTCACTGGTCATGTATTCATATAAGAACATAGTAAAGTTATATTCAATTCATTCTACTGCCTTTCCTATTCCTATCCCCCCATCCCATCCCTTCATTCCCCTTTGTCTAATCCACCCCCCATTGTGTGTTAGCATCACATATTAGCAACACATATTAGAGAGAACATTCGGCCTTTGGTTTTTTGGGATTGGCTGATTTCACTTAGCATGATAGTCTCCAGTTTCATCCATTTACCAACAAATGCCATAATTTCATCTTTCTTTACAGCTCAGTAATATTCCATTATGTATATATACCACATTTTCTTTATCCATTTATGTGTTGAAGGGTACCTAGGTTGGTTCCAAAGCTTAGCTATTGTGAATTCAGCTGCTATAAATATTGATGTGGCTGCATCACTGTAGTATGCTGATTTGAAGTCCTGATTTTTTGTTGGTTCAAAGATCAGTAGCCAGTTACCTAGCTTTACTTATAAAGTAACACTTTAAACTTCACCAAGGTTTTTTGTTTGTTTGTTTGTTTTTTAACAGTGCCATCTTTAGTTTTATTTAGCCATTGTTACAAAAGCTTTTGTCCTAATATTTATTATATACTGACTTGTTCTGTTGGTATTAACATAAACTTATACCTTTTATCAGCATCTTACAATAGGCAGGGCTATTTAAGGCTTTTATTTCCTAAGAGATGAGGGATCTAGTCCCTGCAGAAAAGTCTCTTTAATTACATATTAGTTATTTGACATCTTAGGACATCGTTAGACCTCACTTCTCACACTTTTTAATGTCACTACTGGTGCTATGTACACGGTCCTTCCCTTTCCTAGTAAAATTCTTACTTTTTCCAAACCACAAAACTTACTCATAGTTCTGTTTTTTTTTTCCTACTTACTAACAGATAAACAGAAAAAATCTGCTTTACAAATAGATATATATTTTATAAATAAAACAAAATGCATATGTATTAACAGGTCCTGACTTAAAAGTCATTAAACTTCAATACATCCTACTATAGTCACCTTTTATAGACAACTTTTTATATATAATTAACATTTTTTGAGTATTACTGTGAATATATTATCTATCCAAAAATATTTCCATGAACTAAAAATTACTGCATTTTTTTTCCTCAATTTCTCACAGCATGCTAGGGGAAGTAACAATGACCTCAGCCTTTATTCTTCTAGCACTACCCCCAGACATCCTTAAAAGAGTCTCTGCTTTTCAGCAATGATACATTTCAGATCAATCCTGAAACCATGCTCTAAAGCAGATCCTTTAAGGATACCTGATTTATTTAGAATTCATACATCCATAGCACCAATACACCTGGCATAAAGAAAGTTCAAAAAAATGCTCATTAAAAGAATGAACAAATAACATTACTGCCAAAAATTAGGCACTAGTAGTGTGACATAAGAATTAGTGATAAAGGGGCTAGGGCTGTGGCTCAGTGGTAGAGCACTTGCCTCGCATAGGTGAGTCATTAGGTTCGATCCTCAGCACCACATAAAAATAAATAAACAAAATAAAGATATTGCATCCATTTACAACTAAAAAAAAATTAAAAAAAAAAAAGAATTAGCAATTAGGGCTAGGATTGTAGCATAGTGGTAGAGCACTTACCTTGCATGTGTGAGTCACTGGGTTCGATCCTCAGCACCACATAAAAAAATAAATAAATAGCCAGGCACAGTGGGCGCAAGCCTGTGATCCCAGCACTTAGGGAGACTGCAACAGGAGAACTGCGAGTTCAAAGGCAGCCTCAGCAAAGGCAAGGTGCTAAGCAACTCAGTGAGACCCTGTCTCTACATAAAACACAAAATAGGGCTGGGGATGTGGCTCCGTGGTCCAGTGCCCCTGAGTTCAATCTCCAGTACCAATAAATAAATAGATAGATAGATAAATAAATAAAGATGCTGTGTCCATCTACAACTAAAAAAAAAAATTTAAAAAAGGATTAGCAATAAGGAGAAGTGGTAATGCAAAGCCAAAGATAGAGCTTTATAAATCTATCTTTTCCAATTTTTTATGTCTTCCTGCCCTTTTCTTGTAATACAAGGTTTTACTTACTACCATGAATATTTACTACAGTGAGACACAACATACATGATATTTACTCTGGAGGAATTCCTAGGAGACACCTCAAAGAGAAAGTTGTCTACATTCTCCAATGTAGCTAAAACCAAGGTAAAACTGTTCTGTGTGTCTGCTAAGCAGGAAGAGCATGATGTACACATTAATGATGTTATGAACAGAGAAAACATTTTCTTTCAAGTTTCAGCCCCTAGAATCACAAGTGGAAAGAGTAGACATTTGGAGTAGCAGGTACTGATTGTAGCTGACCTGTTTCCTCCACAGGTAATTCTATGCAACATAATCCAACCTCAATAACAATACTAATTTCATAATTAAAATGTATGGTAGACCAGCCTAGTTGTAAATAACTCCATATCTAAGCCTTTCATTTTCAGGCAAAGATAAATTTTCTTCATATACCTCTACCCATTAAAACATACCTTCAATGTTTTGATGATTCAATGAAAGTTCAGGCTGGGGAAATGACACAGTGAACATTGGAAAATTTTTTCTAGTCCTAAAAAATAAATGGAAAAATAAACTTTTTAATGGAAAGAAAAATATACTATTTTCATGCAAATATAATTTAAATTTCTTAAAAAGAGCTTTCCAAATGTTATTGTTTTTGCTACATCTTTCCAATTATTTTTACAATTACCAATTTGTTAACATTTACATTTGAAGTGACTGCAAAAGTAAAGGAGCAAGCTAAAAAAATTATTAGATAATTCAGCAGTGTAAACAAGCTACATCAGTCAGCTCTTCATTGCTGTGACAAAACAACTTAAAGAAGGAAAGATTTGTTTGGGTTCAAAGTTTCAGAAGTTTCAGTCCATGGTCAGCTGGTTTCATTGCTATGGGTCTGAGGCAAAGTAGAATGTCATGGCTGGATGTGGTAGAGGAAAGCTGCTCACCTCAAAGCATCTGGGAAGCAGAGAGAGAGAGAAAGGAGCCAGGGACAAAATATAGTCCCATTTACCCAGGAACCCATTTCCTTCAACTAGGTCACACCTCCTACAGTTTCTACCACCTCCCAACAGTCCATTCAAATTATGAATCCATGGGGCTGGGGTTATGGCTCAGTGGTAACATGCTCACCTAGCACGTGTGAGGCACTGGGTTCGATCCTCAGCACCATATAAAAAAATAAAATAAAGATATTCTGTCCACCTACAACTAAAAAATAAATATTAAAAAAAAAACCAAATTATGGAGGCTGGGATTGTAGCTCAGTGGTAGAGCGCTTGCCTTGCATGCGTGAGGCCCTGGGTTCGATCCTCAGCACCACATACAAAGCAATAAAATAAAGACATTGTGTCCATCTACAACTAAAAAAAAATTAAAAAAAAAACAAATTATGAATCCACCAATAGATTAATTCATCAATGAGATAAAAAGCCCTCTTAATCCAATCAGTTCCCCAAAACTCTACCTCTGAACATTGTTGCTCTAGAGATCAAGCCTTTAACATAATGCACCTTAGGGGGAACAATTCATATCCATACCGCAACATAAGCTAAATAGATTTAGGTTTGAAAAAATTTTTGGAGATAACTGATTGCCAAATAGAAGTAGCAATGTTAGGGAGAAAATGGTCCAGAATTATATAGGTTGGCTATGTATATCCTCAAACACGCTGATAGTTTTTCATAATAGTTTCAGATATAGGTGAAAGTCATTAATGAGAAATTTCTCAGACATTATTTATCATTCGTCTTTTACACAGCAGGCAAAGGAAAAGTAGGAAATATGGAAAGGAAGAGGCTGAAGGCAAAACAAGGGTCATGTCTAATCTGCAATTCTGATCCTCTGTCTTTGTATAATTAAAAGTTGACTGAAGACTATAGGAGAGTACATATTTCCTCTAATGAAATCTCTTATTTTGGCAAAATTTGGCTATTATAGTTGCTACTGGATGAGCAAATATATATCCTTTATATATGAATAATTTTCCATTCTATGCACAAATTTCTTAAATACATACAACTATTCCTTCACTAAATTATTAAAAATGTTTTTATTTGCAAAATAAATTACTGTGTTGTACCAAGGGGGAAAAAAGTTGATTGAAGAAAAGACAAACTATTTTTTCCTCAGTCTAATACTCTGTATAAATACAATCAAGATACTTTCCTTTAAAAAAAATAAAAAACTTGTTTCAGATGTTTTCAGAGCAGTTTTATAGCTGTAGGCATAGCTACTTAAATCCTAAACAAGAATAATAAATTGAACAGCCTCTCTTGTCCAAAAAAAGTGATTGATATAAGTTATCTTGAAAATAGAAATGAAACTACTAATATAGAATTATAATTTCTAAGAGGCAAATAGAAAAGAATGCTGTTTTTTTCCCTAAAATGTTATGCTTTGGGAAGAAACTGATTGAAAACAAAATAAAACCACAGTTTGAGTCAACAAGAGAATTTCTTCCTTAATTGTAAAAGAGAATTTAAGACATAAATATGAAAATACAGAAAAGTTTCTCCTAAATTATTAAAAAGTTACTTATATTAGGCAAGATTACAAATAACCTCAATGTCCTATCATAGAATGATCAAACAAATCATAGAATATAATCAGTCACACAATGAAATATTAAACTCATGCATTTAAAAAACATTAGTAACATGAAAAACTAACTATAAGGAGCTATTACTTAAAATATTAAAAACAAATGCAAAACTATCTGTGAATGATCCAAATTCCAAAAAAAAAATCTTGCAAAATGTCAACAATAGTTCTCTGGGCAGTGAGATTATGTTAATCTTCCCTAGTTATTAGCTATGCTAATCTTCCCTAGTTTTTTGGGGTTTTTTTTACATTTTTAAAAATGAACTTATGTTGCTAATATATTGTGAAAAGGGGTTACTTTACAGTGACACTCAAAATTTTTTTATCTTCAGACTCCTTTATATCCTTAAAAATTACTGAGGATACCAAAGAGCTTTAGCTAATGTGGCTTACGTATAATTCAATATAGAAATTAAAATGAAATTTAAATATTTGTTTTTAAATGACTGTAATAATCCAGGAATATATTAACATTTTATGAAAATTTATATTTTCCAAAATGAAAAAAGAATTAGTGAAGCTAAGGTACAGTGGTTTACATGAGTATGTCCTCAAGTAATCCCAGCTTGATAGAATGAGGCACAAGGACCACAAGTATGAGGCCAGCCTAGGCAATTTAGCGAGATACTGTCTATAAATAAATAAATAAAGCTGTGGATGTAGCTTGGTAGAGCGCCCCGAGTTCAATCTCCAAATTAAAAAAAAAAAAAGTTGCAATGTTTCACATTTTTAAAAAATCTCTTTATTGCATGGTTTAAACTATCTTTTTTTCTAGTACCAGTGATTGAACCCAAGGGTGCCTACACATTGAGCCACATCCCCTGTTTTTTTTTTTTTTTCATTTAGCCACGTTTTATTTTCCTTACCAAGTTTATCAAACAAGAACCAGAAGATACAAAAAGTGCAGATTCTGACCGGGATGTTTTTAATGAGAAACCTTCTAAAGAAGTCATGCAGCTACTCAAGCTGAAGGACCTAACCGAGTTTCAGACAGTGCCATTATCCACACAAGCATGGGAGACATTCACATCAAACTTTTTCCTGTTGAGTATGTATTATTTTTGTTGTCTTACATAAATACCAATGTAAGTGTATACATTTGAAACTATGCAACTTAAAATTGTTAATTTGACTTATGGAATTTTGAAGAATTTTAAGTATTTGATAGAGCATCTGTTTTCAAGCTTTCTAATTGTGTTCTGCTGGACAATAGGAAGAATTTTATACATATATTACAGGCTTATTGCAAGGACAAAATACATTGGCTGTGAAAGTGCTGAATGAGAGGCTGGTAATAATGTCACTCCGTGGTACATTGCCTGTCTTTTTATTTTTTATTTTAAGACAGGGACTCGCAAAGTTGCTTAAAGCCTTGCTAAATTGTTGAAGCTGGCTTTGAACTTGTGCTTCTCCTGCCTCAGCCCCCTGAGCTGCTGGGATTACAGGTGTGTGCCAGCATGCCTGTCCTTAATATCATCTTGTATCTGCTACTGCATTTAATATGTTGCCATGTTATTTTTTTCCTTGAAGTAGCTAATAAAAACCTAGCCTTGGGCTGGGGTGTGGCTCAATGGTGGAGTGCTTGCCTAGCATGTGTGAAGCACTGGGTTCGATTCTCAGCACCACATACAAATAAATAAAATAAAGATCCATCAACAACTAATAAAAAATTAAAAAAAAAAAAAACCTAGCCTCAAAGGGAGAATATTTTAGCAGACTTTTTGGATAATTTTGAATATTCTTCAATGATATTACATCAAAATTATACAAGCTATAAGATTCTTAAAAGTTACTTAAGGACTAGGGATGTAGCTCAGCGGTAGAGCACTTGCCAAGTGTGGTTGAAGGCCTAGGTTTTTTCCCCCAGCCCAGCACCGGGGGAAAAAACCTGCATTAATTCTAATTTCAATAAGCTCTGCAAATTCTTCCTTTATGTTTTGCTATAAACTCGCTTTTAAAATATATTAATAGAATAAATTTATCTTAATCTGATTCAGTCTTCATATGAAATGAATCTTACCTGGAATGTTTGTAGAACACATTTTTATGCTATTAAATGGGTAATTATTTAAAAATATACAATAATTCTAAAACTCTGTAAGAAAATTAAGACATCTCAGATGTATAAAATGGAAAAAAAAAACCATAATATAATAAAGCCAAAAATTGGTATACTTACTGTAACACATCTTGATTTCGTGCTGTTTCATCTTGAGGTTGCTAGGAAGAAAAACAGTAGTTTTTTTCCAACTGATGTGTACTAATCTAATAAAACAAGCTAAAAAATTAACATTTAAGATAAATCTTATTTTATTGTCATAAAATATACATAAAATTGACCATCATAACTATTTTTAGGTGTATAGTTCTGTGGCCTTAAGTAATTCACACTGTTATGCAACCATTGCCACTATTTATCTCTGGAACATTTTTGAGTTCTCAGACTGAAACCTCATATCCTAAACACGAATTCCCTATTTCCTTCTCTCTCCACCCATGGCAACCATCATTCTACCTCCTGTCTGAGTTTGACTACACGAGGAACATCATAAAAGAGGCATCATACAATATTGTCATTTGGGGACTACTTTATTTCACATAGTACAATGTCTTAAAGGTTCACCCATGTAGTAGTAGCATGTATCAGTATTTTCTTCTTTTTTTAAAGTTGAATAATCACCATTATAGGAATGTATCACATTTTGTATATCCATTCATCATGGAGAACACTGTCATTTCTTCCATCTTTCTTGGCTATTATGAATACTGCTGCTATGAAGATGAGTGTACAAATATTTCTTCAAGTCCCTGCTTTTCCTTCTTTCAGGTATACCCTCAAAAGTAGAATTGCTAGATCATATAGTGATTCTATGTTTAAATTTTTGAGGAAACTGCCATATTTCCCACAGGTCTGTACCATTTTACATTCCCATCTGCAAAGCACAAAAATACAATACAATCCTGTTATGAAAATTGAAAATTAGAATTGTAATGTATTCCCACACTAATATTGCTTTTTGCAGAAGCCAGAGTTCTATTTCCTAAATTGATTTCCCTTCTACCACCAGCTATTAGAAATTTCTTTACATCCTTGTCAACACCTATTTTCTGGGTTATTTGTTTTTTGCAACAGTCATTCTAATGAGTGCAAAATGGTTTTGTTTGTACTTCCCTAATTTTTAGTGATGCTAAGCGTCTTTGCATGTGTCTACCAGCCATTTGTATATCTTCTTCGGTGAAATATCTGTTCATTTCCTTTGCCCATTTTTAAACTGTATTGTTTTTTGTTGTTACATAGTAAGAAATCTTCATATATTTTGGATATCAATCTCTTATCAGCCATAATTTGCAAATATTTTCTCCCATTCCATGGGTTTCCTTTTTACTCTATTGATAGTGTCTTTTGATACACAATAATTTTTTAATTTTCATTAAGTCGTTCTAGGTCCTTCTTAACATTTATTTTAATGAATCCACCTCTATATAGAGATAAGGGTGCATGAAGGAGAGTACAGAAAGGGAAAAGGATTCGACCTGGATCCACACCTTTCAGACAGAGTCCTGCATTTTGGACAATAGAAAGTGGTATGTGGCCTGCCTGTAATAATAATTATTATATTTATAATAATAATCATTATAATTATTAAAATGTTTATTATAATAATTATTCCCTAACAAGTATCTTAGAGGTGACTAAATACTGATTATGAGACCAGCAATGCTCACTGTATGTATCAAGGATTTCCAAAGACACAAAACCAATAGACGTATATGTGTGTGTGTGTGTGTGTGTGTATGTGTATATACACACACATATATATACATATATATAGTATTTATTATAAGGAGTTTACTCCATGATTACAGAAACTAAATCCAAATCTATAGTGTAGGCTGTCATGCTTGAGATCCAGAAAGTCAGTGCTCAAGTTTCAACCTAAAGGTCAGTAGACAGAAAACAAAGAGAGCTGATGATACAGATGAAGTCTGAAGATCAGCAGGCAAGGTCCAGAAGGGATGATGGTGCAGATGAGGTCCAAAGGCAGTCTGCTAGAGAATTCTCTCTTGCTGGGAGAAGCATATCTTTTTGTTCAAGTCAGGCCTTCAACTGATTAGATGAAGTCTACCCACAATACGGACAGCAATCTGTTTTACTCAAGTACACTGATTTAAGTGTTAATATAATCTGAAACATCATCACAGAAAAATGTTTGACCAATTATTTGGATACTTCATGACTGAATTGAGTTGACTTACAAAATTAATCATCACACACTACTTTGATAGACATCAATGTCTCCAAATATATCACTAAACTCTCCAATTGAAATCAAAATTTATTCATGTAAAATTTAGAAACTGCTTCCTATATAGCACATTAAAAAAGTAGAAAATCTATTAAAAGACCCAAATCAAAAGTATTTTAAGACTTTAAACCAAAGGTATTGGAACATATCAAACCAAAGATCCTCTATTTCTTCTGTTTGTCCTTATTTAAAATAGCCCATCATTTCTAAAATAGTCGTCTTTGAAGCTGAAATGCCACATGGTATCTAAGTATTTAGGCAGCAATTACTTAGAACTCTGATTCAAGTTATAAAAACAATACACTTTTTTCTTTAATTCTTAGAAAGTATTTCATCAGATCTATCCCTTTCTATATTTGATCAAATCAATTTCTTTCATATAGTTAAATTTCAAAAGGTTTATTTTCATAGAATAAAAGTAAAAACTGTGTGAAAGGAGCAACATATTTCAATTTAGAAAACAATATTTATTAAAATTTGTTCCTAGATATTTAAACACATGAGTTACTTTATGCAAGTTTTACTGTAAACCCTCCTCCAAATAGAGGTTTAAAGGAGATATTTAATTTTCATGAAAAAGAGGAACACACAAAGTATTTCATTTTCTTCTCATCCTAATTTTATAAGCTCGTAAGCACCAGATAGTTAATTTACTATGTGATGATAAACTTTTGAAAGATATATTCATTAACTCTTCACATCCTCTAAGGTAATTTCTTCAAACTGGCTGATCATCAGAAATAACTTGGGAAGCTTTCAAAAATGGGCATCTCCAAGTTCTACTCAAGCACAATCTGGAAATTCATATTTTTAAAAAGCTACCCAAAGTAGGCTGATAAGCAAGCTTTCAAAATCACGTGTAAAGGTACATTTGAGGACCTGGTACAATACTCACATAGCAAATGCTTATACAATAAATGGAAACAATTATTCTCATTTCACAGTTACTGAAGCTAGAGAGAAATTTTTCTTCTTAACTCAGAAATTGTAAACCCAATTTTTAAACAAATTATTAGAAGCCAAATATGAATATCTTAGTTTCAAGGACAAATATTTGGTACTAAATTTTTCTCTTTATCAGAGATAATTATTGTGATAAATCTTCCTAGCTACAATATTAAATAGACTATTACAGACAGTCTTTAGAACTGCTGAGAGTTTCTACTAACTGAAGTGCATACTGAATCAACCCTTTATCCTTTCTCATGGTGTTTGCATTAAGAAACAAAAATTCAGCCAGGTGTGGTGGTGCACGCCTGTAATCCCAGCGGTTTGGGAGGCTAAGGCAGAAGGATCATGAGTTTAAAGCCAGCCTCAGCAATAGTGAGGTGCTAAGCAACTCAATAAGATCCTGTCTCTAGATAAAATACAAAAAAGGGCTGGGGATATGGCTCAGTGGTCAAGTGCCTCTGAGTTCAATTCCCAGTACCAAAAAAAAAAAAAGAAAGAAACAAATAATTCTTAAGCTAAGTGTGTAAGTGTCTATACAACACATATATTCATACACATAAAACAACAGAAATGTCTTCATTGGCCCAAATCTCAAATTGTATTACAAAGACTAGCATCCTTTTCACAAATTTAAGACAATCCCTGACATATAATGGAGATGAAAATTTCAATTATTATATTCTATTTTAACCTCTGTTCCTTTCTCTTTCATATCTCTAACAGAAAAAGAAAGCTATGTGGTGGGGAGGAATCTTATATATCCCCCCCTCCTAAAACAACTGACCTTCATGAAAGCTGCAGCAAAGAAACAGAATGGCTAATTAAGAGATTGTTTAGGGAGGAAAAAGAAGCAAAATACTAGACAAAAGAATTATCATTGTTAATTTGCCACTGAGATAACATTTTCAATTTTTAATAAGTGTGTATTCAGTCATACTTATGGCTCCACACCTGTAATACTGTATCCGCTCTAAGAACAGTCATCATCTTATTTTCATTCATTTCTTCTTGCAGACCCTCACTGAGTTTGTACCCAAGTTGAATCTCAGGAGAAGGCAGGCCTAAAATGAAATATAATTATAAGTCATTTACAATAGTTTTACGATCTGCTTTGACAATGACTCAGGATTTCATAGATACTGGAAAATTTCATTAAAAATCATTTTGCAGGGGCTAAAGGTGAGGAGGGGCTCAGTGGTGGTGATGAGGCTTAGCTTATGCAAGGCCCTGGGTTCAATCCCTAGCATCAAAAAACAAAATAAACAAAAAACCCAAAACCAAAAAAATCCTTTTTGTGTAATTTCTTAACTACCACTTTTATGTGCCAATGTTTTAGTTTCCATCCAGTTAGCAGGAAACACATACGCTATACTGAATGAATTAACACTTGATTTCTCTGTTTCAGGATGCATGAATACAACAGGTAAGTATAGAAAATGATATAGACTTAAATACCACAAGAAAATAAACTTTTTTCCCCCACTTCATTTTAGATCATATTTTTAAACTCATAATATTAGCATATAATTGAAGAAAAATCAGTTTTGTTTTCAAAATGGCAAATCAAACTCATATTTTAACTTTTCTTCCAAGTTCCTAAAAAAATAACAAAAGAATAGTTTTTTTCCATCTGTAGCAACAATGGAATAAAATGAAATGTACCTCTTATAGATCAAAAGATGGAAATGGATTAAATGAAAATTAAACAGTGGTAAACAGCTTCCTATGGACTAAATGTTTATATCTCTCCCAAAATTCTTATGATGAAGTCCTAACCCTTATATGATGACATTAGGAAGGGAGCCTCTGGGAAGTAATTAGGTTTAGATGAATTCACAAGAGTGGAGCCCTCATAATGGGATTAGTTAGCATCCTTATAAAAAGGACAGAAACCAGAGTGCTCTCCACATGAGTGCAAAGATCAGATCATATGAACACACATCAATATGCCAGCTGTCTGCAAGACAGGAAAAGGGTCCTCATCAAGCACCAAATCTCCCAGCACCTTGATCTTGAACCTCCAAGCTCCTATAATTCTTGAGAAATAAAAGTCTGTGGATTAAGCCATCGAGGTTATGTTATTTTGTTATAGCAGCCCAAGCCAACTAAGACACAGTTTGTCACTCAACACTGGAAGAGGAAGAACTTCCTTAGAAGTTAACACTTTGGATTTCTTCCATCAGAATTCCAAAAAACCACCTAACTCAGAAAAAATGTAGCCAACAAAAATTGCAAAAAGGCAAATTGGAAGCACACAGCAGATAAAGTCTCATACTTCACTGAGCTTGCTGTCTATACCAATGAAACTTAGTATGAATACTGTAGCCAGCTACTCTGTATAGGATATTTTCCTTACCACATACAAAAAATGTACTAAAACCTAAAGATGATAAAATAATGTAGTGATGGCACAGAAATAGCCACAAAGATCAGTGAAACAAAACAGTGGGAAATATATATGCATATATATAACAAAAATGTTATTTTAAACAGAGCAAGACTGATTACTCAAAAATAATATTGGATGTATAATTAATTAGAACTAATAAAATTTTTTAAAATAATAGTATTGAGGCAATTGGCTAATCATTTGAAAAACTAACATTAGATCCTTTTTATTTCCCCATATGCCAAAATAATCTAAAGATATGAATGTAAAAGATATAAAAAATGGAAATAAAGATAGAATATATTTTACAGTTCTGAGTTAAGTCAAGTAAATATGCTTGGGGAAAAAAAGAAAAAAGAAAACCTCACAGAAAGACTGACAGATTATACTATATAAAACTTCTTCACCACAAAATATATCATGAACAACATTAAAAGATAACCAAGAAACTGGGCAAAACTATAGTATACATGACACAAGTCTATATATTTCACACATAACATGCTCTTATAAATTAAAAAAATGAAATTAAAATAATTAGGAAACATATGCAAGCAATTCACATACAAAACAATAATTATCTGGCAAAAAATGAATATGTCTTGTTGGCTCCAGGGTGTAAAAGCCATCTTTTTAGGGGCCATATGTATCAACAGCTGACATGTGTAAACTCCTTAACAGTAAATCAACTTTTAGATTATTATTCTAAGGTAATAATAAGAAAAGTAAGCAATGGTAGAAGTACTAGGTTATTTATATTTGTAATAATATTGAGAAACATCATAAATATGTTTATTCATTAGATAAGATACATCCATGTGATGGAATGATATATACCAATTTAAAAGGTTGGTAGAATTATTTGGTACCTCTTTATAGCAACAATTGAGGAGAATTTAGCACTTGCCATTATCTACAAAATGCCCAAGGAAGGAGTCAAGACTGAGGACAATGGGTCATATCAAATCTGAAGGTGCTGAAGCAAGACAGTCCTGTGGTAGCCTAAGGTACATACACCACTTAATAAATTCATGAAAGTCTACTGTGAATAGGGTTTGTCAGTGAGACAAATTGGAATCCAATTTGACAATCAGTCGGTCAATGAAAGAGACACACCTGGTACAAAGGGAGGATGAAGATTCAATTAATGTGTTCCAATAGTACACAGGTATCTTCTTAAAAGAAAACTTGCTACTTTACTCCAAAACATTATTCTTATAGACCGAGAGTACATTCCCAATTGAGAATAAAAATTTGGCTTCACTACATCCTACTACTACAGTATGGTTTTCTCTTATTTCTTCATTTTCCCCTTCCGCAGTCCTTTATTAAACATAAAGTAGCAATGCATGTGACCAAGAATATTGCCTTTTAAAAAACTAAATGGCCAATGTATGTTTTGATCAAAATCAAATAGAGAGGGTATGGGAAAAAATACCGGTTCCGTAAAAATACGCACTGTCTTCATTAGTAGCATACTCATTCAGCTTTTCTCTATTTCACTAACTTATTTTATTTTCACTATTGTAACCAAAAAGTAAGCAAAACATACAAATCCTTGCATATCTTGTTTGATTGGAATATTTTAATGGTTTTCACTTGTTGTTGTAAACCAAGAACAATTTTATAACTTTTTAATAGGTAGTTGTTATATGTAAGGCAATCTATACTTAAGTAGGGATAAATTACTCCAAAAAAATAATGCTAGGTAGTTTTCCCTTCATTCAGGCATTTTGCTGTTTTAAACAAACTTCTTACTTAATATGAAAAATAAAAATTAAAAAAAAACTTATACAAGATTGTGGTAGATCAATATAGACAAGGAAAAAAACACATGTAAAATGATAACAATTATGAAGATATTTATCTGGCATAAAAACGTCTAGAAGGATATACCAATACTATACACCAGCAATGAGAACAGAATTACAGGGAAGATTAAGGGATGAAAATAACCATGGTAAATAATTATTTTGCCTTTCAGTTTCTACATTACACATTTCATATTTTAAAATTATTTTATATTGTTAATAACTGACAAAGAGTTCGGCTCCAGAGTTCCTGTGGACAGAGCGGGAGTGCAACAGAGATCCCAAAACCACCTTCAGGGAACTCCACAGGAACCCAGCCAAGGGCAGACCAGAGTCTGCTAGCCTCCAGGCACAGGGGAGCCCACACCCACGGTAAGGGTCGCACATAGAGACTCCTTCAGGACACCTTGCCCAAGTACGGCCTGCCCACCCCCCCCCACCCCCAGTTCCACTCCAGAGTTCCTGAGACCTGTAAGGAGCGAAAAAGAGGGCCCAAAACCACTCTCAGGGAGCTCCACTGGAGCCCAGCCAAGTCCACTCACACTGGCTCTTGAGGTTCTTCCACTACCACTGCCACCACCTTTAGTGGCAGTAGTATCCATCTGGGCACATCTGCTGGGGACCAGAAGTAACTCCAAGGCAAGACACAGGTAATCTGTAGTGTCAATACAAGATTATAGGATAGAAGCCGCAATACCTCAGACTGGCATTGCAAGAAAGGAAGATACATAATCAACATGAAAAAACAAGGGAAGAAAATGCCCCAAATAAACCTTGATACCACAGTAATAGAATCCATTGACAGCACAGTTGATGAAATGTCAGAGAAAGAATTCAGAATGTACATAATTAAAATGATCTGCAAATTAAAGAATGACATAAGTGAGAAATTACAAGCAAAAATTGATCGATCCAGCAAATAAATAGGAGAGCAAATAAAGGCAACCATTGATCACTGAAACAAAGAGATAAGAGAGCAATTACAAGTAGCAAAAGATTACTTTAAGAAAGAGCTAGAGATCGTGAAAAAAAAACCAATCAGAAATTCTTGAAATGTAGGAAACAATAAACCAAACAAAAAACTCAATAGAAAGCATCACAGGCAGACTAGATCACCTGGAAGACAGAACCTCAGATAATGAGGACAAAATATACAATCTTGAAAATAAACTTGACCATGCAGTGAAGATGGTAAGAAATAATGAACAGAACATACAAGAATTATGGGACAGCATCAAAAGACCAAATCTAAGATTTATCAGGATGGAAGAAGGCACAGAGATTGAAACCAAAGGAATGCACAATCCCTTCAATGAAATAATATCAGAAAATTTCCCAAACATGAAAAAAGAATTGGAAAATCAAATACAAGAGGCTTACATGACACCAAATGTACAAAATTTCAACAGATCTACACAACGCACATTATAATGAAAATGCCCAGCATACAGAATAAGGATAGAATTTTAAAGGCCTCAAGAGAGAGGAATCAGATTACATATGAAGGGAGACCAGTTCAGATCACAGCAGATTTTTCAACCCAGACCCTAAAAGCCAGGAGATCATGGAACAACATATTCCAAGCTCTGAAAGAAATGGATGCCAACCAAGAATCCTATATTCAGCAAAACTGAGCTTCAGATTTGAGGATGAAATAAAAACCTTCCATGATAAATAAAAGTTAAAAGAATTTACAGCAAGAAAGCCTGCAGTACACAACAATCTTGGCAAAATATTCCAGGAAGAGGAAATGACAACCAACAATGAAAATACACAAAGAGAAGAACTATACTAAAAGGTGGGGTGGGGGGAATCAAAGGAGAAACCAAGTCAAGGTAAAAACCAAAAATAAACCAAAATGACCAGGATTACAAATCATATTTTAATACTAACCCTGAATGTGAATGGCCTAAGTGCACCAATTAAAAGACACAGACTGACAGACTGGATTTATAAAAAAGACTCAACAATATGCTACCTTCAAAAGACTCATCTCACAAGAAAAGACATCCACAGACTGAAAGTGAAAGGGTGGGAAAAAACGTATCACTCACAAGGACCCCGAAAACAAGCAAGAGTTTCCATCCTCATATCAGATAAAGTGGACTTCAAACCAAAGTTGGTGAAAAGGGATAAAGAAGGTAATTTCATACTTCTCAAGGGAATCATACATCAACAAGACATAACAATCATAAATATCTATGACCCTAACAATGGGGCTTCTACGTATATCAAACAAATCCTTCTCAAATACAAGAATCAAATAGACCACAACACAGTAATACTTGGTGACTTTAACACAGCTCTCTCACTACTCGATAGATCTTCCAAACAAAAACTGAATAAAGAAACCACAGAACTCAATAAAATTATCAATAAGGGCTGGGACTGTAGCTCAGCGGTAGAGCGCTTGCCTCACATGTGTGAGGCCCTGGGTTCGATCCTCAGCACCACATACAAAGCAGTAAAATAAAGACATTGTGTCCATCTGCAACTAAAAAAATATATATATATATCAATAATTTAGACTTAACACACATATATAGAGTGTTCCATCCATCAATGAACAAACACGCCTTTTTCTCAGCAGCACATGGATCCTTTTCCAAAACAGATCCTATGTTATGTCACAAAGCCAGTCTTAGCAAATACAAAAAAATAGAGATGCTACCTTGTATCCTATCTGACCACAATGGAATAAGATTAGAAATCAATGACAGCTTAAAAAACAGAAACTACTCCAACACCTGGATATTAAATAATATGCTATTGAACGATGCATGGATAACAGAAGACATCAGGGAAGACAAAAAAAAAATTCTTAGAGGCAAATGAAAACTCCAATACAACATATCAAAATCTCAGGGACACCATAAAGGCAGTGCTAACAGGAAAGTTCACTGCATTAAGCTCATTTATTAAAAGAAGCAAAAGTCAACAAATAAATGAATTGACTCTTTATCTCAAAGCCTTAGAAAAGGAAGAACAAATTAACACCAAAAGAAGTAGAAGCCAGGAAATAATTAAAATCAGAGCTGAGATCAATGAAATTGAAACATAAGAAACAATTTAAAAAATTGACAAAACAAAAAGCTGGTTCTTTGAAAAAATAAACAAAATTGACAAACCCTTAGCCATCCTAACGAAAAGAAGGAAAGAGAAAACCCAAATTACTAAAATTCGTGATGAAAAAGGAAATATCATGACAGACACTACTGAAATACAGAGGATAATTAGAAACTATTTTGAAAATTTATACTCCAGTAAAATAGAAAACCCTGAAGACACCAACAAATTTCTAGAGGCATATGACCTACCCAAACTGAACCAAGAGGTCATACACAACTTAAACAGATCAATTTCAAGCAAGGAAATGGAAGATGCCATCAAGAGCCTGCCAACCAAGAAAAGCCCAGGTCCAGACGGATTCTCAGCTGAGTTCTACAAGACCTTCAAAGAAGAATTAATACCAATACTCCTCAAACTATTTCATGAAATAGAAAAGGAGGTAACCCTTCCAAACTCATTCTATGAGGCGAGTATCACCTTGATTCTAAAACCATACAGAGACAAATCAAAGAAAATTTCAGACCAATATTCCTGATGAACATAGATGCAAAAATTCTCAATAAAATTCTGGCCAATCGCATACAAAAACATATCAAAAAAATAGTGCACTATGATCAAGTGAGGTTCATCCCAGGGATGCAAGAGTCATTCAACCTACGGAAATCAATTAACGTAATACATCACATCAATAGACTTAAAGAGTCATATGATTTTATCAATCAATGCAGAGAAAGCATTTGACAAAATACAGCACCCTTTTATGTTCAAAACACTAGAAAAACTAGGGATAATAGGAACATACCTCAACTTTGTAAAAGCTATCTATGCTAAACCCAAGGCCAACATCATCTTAAATGGACAAAACTGGAAGTGTTCCCTCTAAAAACGGGAACAAGACAGGAATGCCCTCTCTCACCACTGCTATTCAACAGTCCTTGAAACACTAAAAGATGAAAGAAATTGAAGGGATACAAATAGGAAAAGAAGAACTCAAACTATCATTATTTGTAAACGACAGGATTCTATACTTAGAGGATCCAAAAAATTCTACCAGAAAACTTCTAGAATTAATGATTTCAGCAAAGTAGCAGGATATAAAATCAACACCCATAAATCAAATGCATTTCTATATATCAGTGATAAACCCTCTGAAAGAGAAATTAGGAAAACTATCCCATTCACAATAGCCTCAAAAAAAAAAAAAAAAAAACAAACTTGGGAATCAATTTAACAAAAGAAGTGAAAGACCTTTACAATGCAAACTACAAGACACTGAAGAAAGAAATTGAAGAAGACTTTAGAAGATGGAAATATCTCCCATGCTCCTGGATAGGCAGAATTAATTGTTAAAATGGCCATACTAACAAAAACGCTATATAGATTCAATGTGATTCCAATTAAAATCCCAACATCATTCCTTATAGAAATAGAAAAGGCAATCATGAAATTCATTTGGAAGAATAAGAGACCCAAAATAGCCAAAGCAATCCTTAGTAAGAAGAGTGAACCAGAAGGCATCACAACACCAGACCTTAAACTATACTACAAAGCTGTAGTAACAAAAACGACATGGTACTGGCACCAAAATAGACATGTAGACCAATGGTATAGAATACAAGACACAGAGACAAACCCACTTACATACAGTTACCTTATACTAGACGAAGGAGCCAAAGCACGTACGCTGGAGAAAAGATAGCCTCTTCAACAAATGGTGCTGGGAAAACTGGAAATCCATATGCAGCAAAATGAAACTAAACCCCTATCTCTCACCATGCACAAAATTCAACTCAAAGTGGATCAAGAACCTGGGAACCAGACCAGAGACCCAAAGCCTAATAGAAGAAAAAATAGGCCCAAATCTTCATCATGTCGGATTAGGACCATACTTCCTTAACAAGACTCCTATAGCACAAGAAGTCAAATCAGGAATCAATAAATGGGATGGATTCAAACTAAAAGTCTTCTCCTCAGCAAAAGAAACAATCAATGAAGTGAACAGAGAGTTGACATTCTGGGAGCAAATCTTTGCCACACACACATCTGATAGAGCACTAATATCCAGGCTATATAAAGAACTCAAAAAACTTAACACCATAAAAACAAACAACCCAATCTTATTGATGGGCCAAGGAGTTGAACAGAAACGTCACAGAAGAAGATATATAATCGATCAACAGACATATGAGAAAAAGTTCATCATCTCTAGCAATCAGAGAAATGCAAATCAAAACTATCCTACGATTTCATCTCATGCCAGTCAGAATGGCAGTTATCAAGAATACAAACAACAATAAGTGTTGGCGAGGTTGTGGGGAAAAAGGCACACTCATACATTGCTGGTGGAACTGCAAATTGGTACAACCAATCTGGAAAGCAGTATGGAGATTCCTTAAACAACTTGGAATGAAACCATCATTTGACCCAGCTATCCCACTCTTCAGTCTATACCCAGAAGACTTAAAAACAGCATACTACAGTGACATAGCCACTTCAATGTTTATAGCAGCTCAATTCACAATAGCTAAACTGTGGAACCAACCTAGATGCCCTTCAATAGATGAATGGATAAAGAAACTGCGGTATATATATACAATGGAATATTTCTCAGCAATAAAAGAGAATAAAATTATGGCATTTGCAGGTAAATGGATGGAGTTAGAGAATATCATGCTAAGTGAAGTAAGCCAATCTCAGAAAACCAAATGCCGAATGTACTCGTTGATAAGTGGATGCTGATCCATAATGTGGGGAAGGACATGGGAAGAATGGAGCAACTTTGGTCACAGGGGTGGGAGGAGGCAGGGGGACAGCAAAGATGGTGGAATATATAGGATATCATAGCCCTAGCTTGATGTATGACCACATGTATGTTGTGATTGTACATCACATACAACCAGAAAAATGAAAAGTTGTACTCCATCTGTATACAATGAATCAAAATGCACTCTGCTATCATGTAAATCTAAATAGAATAAATAAATAAATTTTTTAAAAGTCTCCAGAGAAGGTGCCATCTATGAACCAAGAACCAGGTCCTCCTCAAGAGGCACAGAATATGCTGGGGTCCTGACTTAAACTTCCCAGCCTCTAGAACTGTGAAAAATAAATTACCACTGTTTTTAAGCTACCCAGACTATGGTCTTTTGTAACAGTAACCTAAATAGACTTAGACATATATATGTGGCTTTCTCTGTCATCAAGTCACACAAATAAATCCCCTATCTCAAAGACAAAAAAAAAAACAAAAAAAAAACCTGACAAAAATAATAAAGGTCAATTCATTTGGTGAAGGAATGGGAAGGAAAGAAAAAAAGCGTGTTTGGAATATTGAAACAAATCTCTAACTCCTTTCAAATAGCCCTTTATAAATCACAAGACAGCATTCTGAAGACCCATATTACTCATTGTCCCTTCCAACTGCAAGTAGAAAAAATACTTGAAGGAGAAACAGTAATCCTCCATTAGGCTATCAGATGAGATAATGTACAGTGAAAAGGCTTTGTAAGCTACAAAATAGTACCAAAAAATAAAGACCTTCATGAGTGTGTCTTGGTCTGGATCCCAGACTAATTTATCTAGGCAGATTTGTGGGGTTAATCACCAGCCTCACAACAGGATCGGTTTTATAAGCTTTAATATGAGATAATATAACAATAAGCAAGCAACAGTTATACTTTGCAATATTGAATATTGTATATAATGCATCAATAATATAGAAGAAAAGAAAGAGCGGCTCCAGCCCAATAAGCACTCACCAATCAACACCAGATAACACAACAGGGGTTTGCAAGTACACTCAAAGCATCATCATTACTTCCAACACCCAGCCTTGGGTAAAATAATCAACACCAAGAATGGGGTAAACACATAGGTAAGAGTCTTTCTCCTCAAAGCACCATCATCACCTTCAAAATCCTTCTTCTTTACTCAAAACAGCATCAAACCGTCAACACCTATCCTCGGGTAAAAGAAGCAATACTGAGGGTAGGGTAAACACATAGGTGAAAGTCAGGATCCTTCCTCTTTACTCAGGACAGCATCAACACCTTCAACACCTATCCTCGGGTAAAAGGAGCAATAAAAGGGTAGGGTAAACACATAGGTGAGAGTCAAGATCCTCCTTCTTTACTCACAGCATAACCAACACCTTCAACACCTATCCTTGGGTAAAAGGAGCAACACCGAGGGTAGGGTAAAAATAGGTGAGAGTCAGCTTTCTTCCCCACAAGTCAAATTCCTTCTTCTCACTCAAAGCATCGGATTCCTTCTTCCCCGGTTGAATTTCTTCTTCTTTGGTTGAATTTCTTCTTCTCTCGTGGAATTTCTTCTCCTTCCAGTTGGAACCCTTCTTCTCTCTCTCCAGTTGGAACCCTTCTTCCTCTCTTCTTTCTCCTTTCTGAGGACTTAAAAAGGCACAGCAACCCCTCCCAACATGCAGTCCAGCATTATGCAGCTGGCCTTGGGCTGTTAAATCTCTGTGAGGTGGGAACTGGCCAGGTTCCAAAACTCACAGGATCAAAGGTTGAAAGTTTTGAGGCACCAAGAGCTCGTTAGTGCGCCAGATGGCCCTGAACAATAACCTTGAGAGCTGTTTTACTGCCTTCAAAGTTTCTCCAAATTCCTCACTAATGAGCTGTCCTCTCCTAAGTCACACTTAAGGACAGGCTCATATTATTAACTATCTATACAGGGTGTCAAAATTCTTTTATTCTGTTTTACACCAATTCCTAGACATCCTCCAGAATAAAAAGTTCACAGAAAAAATCCATAAGAGGAAATAATCTACCATTTAGTCAGCTACTGCAGAATTTATCTTTTTAAAAATGAAGTTTTTCTAGAAATATTTAAATCAACCTAGAAGTGGGCATAGGAAATACAGATAATTGGTAAGTAAAAGGTAATTTTTAAAAATAAAAATACCAAGTATGTGTGGTATATTTTTAGTCTGTAAGAATAAGTGTGATTGGGGCTGGGATTGTAGCTCAGCGGTAGAGTGCTTGCCTCGCATGCGTGAGGCCCTGGGTTCGATCCTCAGCACCACATACAAACCAATAAAATAAAGACATTGTGTCCATCTATTAAAAAAATATATATATTAAAAAAAAAGAATAAGTGTGATTATTAAGAAATATTATTTACTTTTACAAATAGGCTATAGGTATAAGGTAGAGATTCTGGCAGTGGGGGGAGATAACCATTAAAGGGTGCTACTTTAATGCCTATGGACCATTTCTAGGAGTCTTAAATATCTTTTTGAAGCTACATTTCCCATTTTTGTCCCTACTGTAATAGACCTTAGTGGACCTTATGGTCTGTTACAGATGCTCATAAGAAATTAACTTTGCATAGAGTTAAAGAATAAGACTAAATATAAAAAAAATGTGGTAATGGAATAATAACAGTTGGGAAAATAATGATAATTCTTATTAAAAAAAATCATTCTCACCTTTACACAATCCACTCATACCAGAATGAACACTGAACTCAGATCTGAGAGATGTGTCTTGATCAAAGAACAACCTGTTGAATACCAAAAGAGAAAGCACATTATGTTCATGCTTCTGAAATAAAAACTAACACTTTAACTATCATTTTTATTATACTTACACTTGATAAAATTCTTAGTTACACCACTTTTAATATTTTTATTTCAAAGTATTATTTCAGAAATGTCCACTTTAATTTTTGGATTTATTTCTCACTATGTTTGAGGTAGCATCAATGTGATGCAGAGAGAGGACACACAGCTGTAGCCCTGAAGAAACTCCAAATCTAATGAGGGATATATAATTAAGAAATAGCAGTAACTCTCCATGGTGAGTATGCTACTCAGCAGACATAAGTATCTATCTTTTCTACTGAAAAAGCAGGCAAAGAAAATTAGGTGCATGATGAACACTTGTAGATCAAGTTACTAGGGAGCCTGAGGCAAGAGGATCACAAGTTTAAGGCTAGCCTGGGCAATATAATGGGATGCCATCTCAAAAAAATATATAAAAATGGGCAAAGGACTTGAAAAGACATTTCTGCAAAGAGGAAGTACAAGTGGCCAATAAATACATGAAAAGATGCCCAACATCACTAATCATTAGGAAAATCAAAATCATGTAATATGCCACTTCACAATCCTTAAGATGGCTATTGTAAAAAAAAATTAAAAATAAAGAAAAAATAAGTGTTGGTAAGAACATGAAGAAACTGGAACTCATACGCATTGCTGGTGGAAATGAAAAACAGTACAGTGATTCCTCAACATATTAAAAAGACTTCCATTTGATCTAGCATTCAACTTCTGGATACATACACAAAAGAACTAAAAGCAGAGACTTGAACAGATCTTTATGAATTTGTGTTCAGAGAAGCGTCATTCATAATAGCCAAAAGGAAGAAACAAACCAAATGTTCATCAATGGATACATGAATAAATATGGCATAAATATACAATGGAATAGTATTCTGCTTTAAAAAGAAATACAGATAGATATAAGCTATAACATGGCTGGATCTAGACACAAAAAAGCAAATATTACATGATTTGACTCATGAAATACCTAGAGTAATCAAATTCATGGAGATAGGAGGTAAAACAGTGGTTGGCATGGGTGGAGGGAGAGGAGAATGAGAAGTTATTGTTTAACAGGTACATAATGTCAGCTCAGGATAATGAAGAAATAGTAATGGTTGCAGAACAATGTGAATGTACTTAAATGTACACCTAAAAATGGTAGATACAGTGCCAGGTGCAATGGTGCACAGCTATAATCCCAGCAGTTTGGAAGACTGAAACAGGAGGATTACCAGTTCAAAGCCAGCCTCAGCAATTTAGCAAGGCTCTAAGCAACTCAGTGAAACCCTGTCTCTAAATAAAATATTAAAAAGGGCTGGAGATGTGGCTCAGTGGTTAAATGACCCTGGGTTCAATCCCCAGTACCAAAAAAAAAAAGTAGATATGGTACATTTTATGTAATACATATTTTACTACAATCAAATTTTATTTATTTTTTAATTTATTTATTCTACTTAAGTATACATGATAGCAGAATGCATTTTGACTCATTGTACACAGATGGAGCATAATTTTTCATTTTTCTGGTTGTACGTGACATAGAATCACATCATATATGCAGTCATACATGAAGCTAGGGCTGATTCCCATCTCATTCCACCATCTTTCCTGCCCCCAGGAAAAAAGTTTTTCAAAATCCAAGAATACAATAGTGAATCATGAATGTGTAGTTTAGTACTAAGGTCTTTTGTTTACTTACTTGTTCATGTTCCTTTCTACTTTTTTAACAGAAAATTTCAAATATCAGCACCAACTGTGCCCCCTTCTGGCCTAAATGGATTTTTTTAAAAAAAGAATTTAATCTTTATTTATTTGTTTGCTGCTGTTGCTTTTTTTTTTTTTTTTTTTTTTTTTTTTTTTTTTTTTTTTTTTTTTTTTTTTTTTTTTTTTTTTTTTTTTTTTTTTTTTTTTTTTTTGGTACTGGGGATTGAACTCAGGGATACTCAACCACTGAGCCACATCCCCAGCCCCATTTTGTGTTTTATGTAGAGACAGGTTCTCACTAGGTTGCTTAGCACCTTGCCATTGCTGAGGCTGGCTTTGAACTCGCAATTCTCCTGTCTCAGCCTCCCAAAGTGCTGGGATTACAGGCTTGCGCCACCGTGTCTGGCTGTTGTTGTTTTAATGTGCTGAGGATCGAACCCAGAGCCTCACCCATGCTAGGCAAGTGCTCTAGCATTGAGCCACAACCCCAGATCCCAATGGATTATTTTAAAGTGAATTCTAGACACATTAAATCATTTCATATGGAAATATTTCAGTATGTTAACTCTAAAATATAAAAATTTAATGTAATAATAATCATGTCTTTGAAAATAACTATAATTATCACAGCTAAGAAGTCAATAATTCCTTTTTTTTTTTTTAATATTTATTTTTTAGTTGTAGGTGGACACAATATCTTTATTCCATTTTTATGTGGTGCTGAGGATCGAACCCAGTGCCTCCCGCGTGCTAGGCGAGCACGCTACCACTGCGCCATAACCCCAGCCCTCAATAATTCCTTAATGTCATTAAATTTAGGCTGTGATAAGCAGACTCTAAAATAGCTTCTGATATGTATGCCCTGTGTAATTTTGTCCTTTGGGTATAGGCTGGACCCAGTAATTCTTCTAATGAAAAGAATATAGCAAATATGATAGGATGTTACTTCCGAGACTAGCTCACAAGAAGACAGTGGCTTGCATCATGTGCTCCCTTTTACACTCTTCTTTCCTCTGATGAAAGTCAGCATGTCACGCTGTGAACTATACTATGGAAAATCCTTCACAAAGCGGCCTCTAGTTAAGAGTCAGTGGTGAAGCCATGCACGGTGGCACACGCCTATAATTCTAGCAGCTCAGAAGGCAGAGGCAGGAGGATTGTGAGTTCAAAGCCAGCCTCAGCAACTTGGTGAGGCCCTAAACAACATAGAGAGACCCTGTCTCAAAATAAAAATATAAAAACTACAAAACACTGAAGAAAGAAATTGAAGAACTTAGAAGATGGAAAGATCTCCCATGTTCTTGGATAGGCAAGAGTTAATATTGCCAAAATGGCCACACTACCAAAACCCCTATACATATTTAATGCAATTCCTACTAAAATTCCAATGACATTCTTCATAGAAATAGAAAAAGCAGTAATGAAATTCATTTGGAAAAATAAGAGGCTCAGAATAGCTAACGCAATCCTTAGTGAGAAAAGCAAAGCAGGAGACCTCACAATACCAGACCTTCAATTATACAGAGAAAAGACAGCCTTTTTTCAAACAAATGGTGCTTGGAAAATTGGAAATCCATATGTAGCAGAATGAAATTGAACCCCTCTCACAATTCACAAAACTCAACTCAAAGTGGATCAAAGACCTAGGAATTAGACCAGAGACGCTGCACCTACTAGATGAAAACGTAGACCCAATGCTCCGTATCATGTCAGCTTAGGAACAGAATTCCTCAACAAGACTCCTAAAGAGCAAGAAGTAAAATCAAGTATCAATAAGTAGGATGACATCAAACTAAAAAGCTTCTTCCCAGAAAAGGAAATAATCAATAATGTCAAGAGAGAACCTATAGAATAGGAGAAAATCTTTGCTACCTGCACCTCAGATAGAGCACTGATCTCCAGGATACATTAAGAATTCAAAAAACTTAATACCAAAAGAACAAACAACCCAATAAATGGGTAAAGGAACTGAACAGACACTTCACAGAAGAAGAAATATGATTGGTCAACAAATACGTGGAAAAATGTTCAACATCTTTAGCAATTAGAGAAATGCAAATTAAAACTACACTGAAATTCCATCTCACTCCCATCAGAATGGCAACAATCAAGAACACAAGTAACAATGTTGGTGAGGATGTGGGGAAAATGGTACATTCATACATTGCTGGTGGGACTGCAAATTGGTGCAACCACTCTGAAAAGCAGTATGGAGACTGCTCAAAAAACTAGGAACAGAACCAACACTTGATCCAGTTATCCTACTCCTCAGTATATATCCAAAGGAGTTAAAATCAGCATACTACAGTGACACAGCCACATAAATATTTATAGCAGCTTAATTCACAACAGCTAAGCTATGAAACCAACCTAAGTGCCCTACAACAGATGAATGGATAAAAACACTGTGGTATGTATACACAATGAAATATTACTCCTCCATAAAAAGTGACTTTATAGCATTTTCCAGTAAATGGATGGATCTGGAGACTATCATGCTAAGTAAAATAAGCCAATTCCAAAAATGCAAAGGTCAAACGTTCTTTCTGATATGTGGATGCTAACACACAACAAGTAGCGGGAGGGGATAGAAGTTCAATGGATTAGACAAAGGGGAACAAAGGGAAGGGAGGGGAAATAAGAAAGAAAGTGGAATGTCTGTGACACAACTTTCCTATGTACATATATGAATCCATCAAAATGAATCTCCACATCATGTACACCCACAAGACTGGAATCCTAATTAGAATAAGATATACTTCATGCTTGTATAAATATGTCAAAATATACTCCACTGTCATGTATGTCTAAAAAGAACAAATAAAATTTTCTTTAAAAAAAAGGAGCGCTGGGGATGTGGCTCAGTGGTTAAGTGCTCCTGGGTTCAGTCTCCAGTACCAAAAAAAAAAAAAAAAAAAAAAGATTCAAGATTCAGAGGTGAAACTGAATTCCACAACTACATGAGAAGTGGATCTTTCTCAATGAAACCCTGAGATGATCACAGCCCTGGCTGAAACCTTGAATGTAACCTGAGCAGATGACTCAATGAAGCCACATCTGGATTCCTAACCCAAAGAAACTACAAGTGTTAACTGCTTTAAGATGCTGAATTTTAGAATAAGTTGTAACACAGCAAATAAAACCAATAGATAATAGTCATATTTTTCCAACTATCTCTCTTTATACTCACTATGTTCAATTCAGGATGGAAACGATATAAATGTATACCTTGATACATACTTACATTTGGATTTGATGTCTTTTTAGTCTTTTAAAATCTATTGATTATCTTTCCTTCTCTGCTCTATTGCATTTTTTTTTTACTTCAAAAGTATTTAACTTTTATTTTTCCCATTGCATTTTAGTTTTTCCTACAGAGTATCCCACATTTTGGAATTGCTGATTACATGTCATTTAACATGTTCCTCTGCCCTATACATTTCCAGTAAAATGTTAAGACTTAGAAGAAGTCTGATTTAATTAAAGGTCCCTTTTGGAGGACATGTATGTACTTAAAACAAGCAATAACACAGTACAGTTTATACTCTTTTTGTGATGTTAGTGCCTGTTGATGGCCACTGCCTAGGTCCACTCATTACTTCACATGGAATATACAGAATGGGGTATTTTAATTCATCATTCTTTCTCAATTTATTATCAGAAGTACATATTCTAAAAACCTTTTGCTCATCAGTTTGTAAATAATTACCCTCAGTTAAGACACATTATCAATAGGGAACTCTCATACAGTTTACAAAGGAAAGGTAAGATAAATGCCTACTTCTTTCTCTTTCTTGACTAATTTTCAGAACAAAGTAAGTTCATTTAAAAAAAAAAGACTATTAGGAACTTACAGAGTTAAATCCACTGCTGTTATTATCATCGAATTGTTCCATCTTTATCTAGTAAGAGTTTCTTCACAGTGGCTCATGAGTTGTTTGACATTACTTTTTATGGGCTGAACTATGTCCCCACAAATTTCATATGTTGAAAATCCTAACCGCTAGTGTGACTATATTGGGAAATAAACCCTTTAAAGAGGTAATTAAGATTAAATGAGGTCACTAGGGCCTCATTTAATATGACTGGGGCCTTCTAAAACAGAAAGACACCAGCAATGTATGTACAATTGAGGAAAAAATGAAGACACAAGTAGAAAATGCCATCTATAAGTCAAGCAGAGAGGCCTTAGGAGAAAGAAATCAACCCTGCTGGCACCTTGATCTTGGACCTTTAGCCTCCAAAACTATGATTAAATTAATTTCGTTCATTTAAGCCACTGAATCTATAGAATTTTGTTAGGGTATCCCAAGCAAATTAATAACACCATTAGTCCTTACTACCTTCATAGTATAAGATATTCCAGGTTCATCTTATATCTCTTGCCTCAGACATAAAACATCATTCCAAGTGGAGCCCCGGCTCCTTTTAGTGGGATGCCATATTTATAGTCCACAAACTAATATTATCATTAATAATGTGATTACTTAAAAGAAAGAGCTATTTTGCATTTCTCAGCACCAAGTGGACTCTTACAAAGATCCAAATGCAAACAGCAAGAAGCAGGTTCCCTGCTTTGCTTCATGCTAACTAAAAAGCTGCATTTCTCTCCAAAATCTTGTAAGTAGGGGCCACTTTGCCTTATTATATCCATTCTGTATATATTTCCTTTTTTACATAAAAAAGAATCACTAAATTGGACACGTTTAAAATGTTTCAAGGTTTAATGCCCAAGAGAGAATTGCCATTTTTTTTATTTTTAAATCATGTTGTACATAATGAAAGGGTTTGAAAAGAAAACCTCAGGAAATTACTATACATAAAAATCTACAAATATTTACTTTTTTTTTAGTAAACTATAAGGTTAAAATACAATAATATTTGGATGGTTTAACTTGTATTCTGTGACTTTTTTATAAAGTTCTAAAAATGAATGGGAGTGGGGTTGGAAGACTGACCTGCCAAGATACAGTGAGCCATCTATAGCGTATTTCTCTAACTCATTACAACTAAAAACTCTAGAAAACTGATTTTTTAAAAAGCTACCTGAGAACTCTGAAAAGTAAATAATTGCAGGTTAGACTGTAAACTGAAATTGAAATTTGAATAATTACCCATAATATCCATCTATTATTAAAGTTTCAGTTTATTGTTTCTTTTGGTTTTGTATGGCCACTCCCTCTTTTTTTTGTCTACTATCTTTATTAAGGTCTAATCCCAGAACTACACAGTGGACACAACACCAAAACTGAAAAGAAAAAGAAGGAAAGAAAATCCCTATTTCTATCCAGAAGACTAAGGAAAGGGACCCCTAAATGCCAGACCGTGTACAGAAAATCTCTGGGGTTTTCTTTTGTTTCTCTCTGATCTCCTGGCCCTATCCCTCAAGGCCATTCCCAGCCTCTGAGCTGTACTAATAATACCAACCAGGCATCTAGGGCATTTAAATACTAAAGAGAAAAAAACTTCTTGCTAATAGAGAAACTGGGAAAAGAAGTCTGTGTAAGTCTGAGATATATGGGAAAAATCCCCCTCTTCTCTTTTCTCTTAACCTTTTGCCCTAAAGCCTGCTCTAGCTATAGGAGAAACCTATCTTTCTGGTCATACCAAACAGCAAGCTGGTATAGGGAGCAAGCTGGTATAAGAATCCAGGAAAAGAGGGGCTGGTATTGTGGCTCAGTGGTAGAGTGCTTGTCTAGCATGTATGAGGCACTGGGTTCGATCCTTGACACCACATAAAAATAAATAAAATAAGCTGGGCGCGGTGGTGCAGGCCTATAATCCCTGCACTTTGGGAGGCTGAGACAGGAGAATCGCGAGTTCAAAGCCAGCCTCAGCAAGGGCGAGGTGCTAAGCAACTCAGTGAGACCCTGTCTCTACATAAAAAAAAAAAAAACACACAAAATAGGGCTGGGGATGTGGCTCAGTGGTCGAGTACCCCTGAGTTCAATCCCCAGTACCAATAAATAAATAAGTAAATTAATTAATTAATTAATTAAAGATATTGTGTCCATCTACAACTAAAAAAATATTTTTAAAAAAAGAATCCTGGAGAAGAGATAGGGAAAGAAGAATCACCTGTACATGACCCAACATTAATTCCAGACATAGTTCTGAACTGTTCCATATATTGTGCAGACCCTAGGAAGCATAACTAAGACTTAAAGAACTGAACTATGATATTAACTACTGTTCAAGACCCAGATTAATTCCTTGATGGTACACACAGACATACTCAAATAGCACAGGAAGACTAATGTAACCACTACACACCACACAGGCAGAAGGCCAAACAGAAGATGAGGTCTAAACTAGACAGGTTGGCTGCCAGAACAAACAAAAACTAACACTCTTTAAAGGACTTTAACAAAGTCAAGAATTGATAACATAATGTATTCAAAATGTCCAGAATACAATCCAAAATTACTCAACATGAAAGATCTCATACCCCATAACTCTGGTGTTGAAAATGTAAGTAAAAGAGTTTAAAGCAACTACCATAACCATCTTCCTTGAGATAAAACGAACACTAGTCAAATGGATGGAAAGGTTAAAATTCTCAGGAGAGAAATATAAACTTTGAGAACCAAGTGGAAGTTTTAGAGGAAACGAATTATATTGGGAATAAAAAATTTACCAAATGGACTCAACAACAGAATGGAGATGACAAAGAATAAGTGAAACTAAAGAAACAGCATTAGAAATTACATGGTCTGAAAAACCGAGAGAAAGCTCATGGATCTGGGAGATAATAACACAAGATATAACAACCACATCACTGAAGTACCAGAAGGAAAGGAGAAAGATTGGTATGGAAAAATATATTTAAAGGAATCATGACAAAAAACCTCCTAAAGTTGGTGAAATATATGAATTTACAGATTGAAGAAACTCAATGAACCCCGAACAGGAAAAACACAAAGAAAATCATGCACCATAATCAAAATGCTGAGCACCAAAGATAAGGAAAAAATATTTTGAGATCAGTAGAGGATAGAGACCAGGGAGTAGGGGGAGGAGAGGCGAATTAGAATGGGATATATTCCATGCTTTTATAATTATGTCAAAATGGAGACTACTCTCATGTATAACTAAAAAGAACCAAGAAAAAAGAAAAAACAACCTTAAAAGCAGAGAAAAAAGTTACCTTACATACAAGAGAATAGTAAATCAAATTGAGGGGGAACAGTACAGCTTGACTAAGGGGACAGCACAGACACAATTTTTTAGGGTGATGGAACAGTTCTGAGTCTTGATTGCGATTGTGATTGTGAGACTCCATGCATTTGTTAAAATGTTCTCTATATACTGATAAGAGCATATACTACTATACATACACACACACACACACACACACAAAAGAACCAGAAACCTGGATATTACCCTTAACATTCTTCCCTTGCCCCCTTTATGTAATCTACCAGCATCTCCTACCAAATTTACTTCCTAAAGATTTCTCAAAATTTGACCTTTTCACTCCATTCTATTTCTTCCTAGTTTAATCCTCATCATCTCAGTCTGTTTTGCTCCCAAAGCTTGCTTTGCAAAAGAGGATCTCTATTTCAATAGTAACAGCTTTAAACTGGAAGCTTCTTAAAAATGCAGAAACTTGAACCCCATCACAGAACTCCTGAACTAGAATCCACAATTTAACAGGATTCCAGAGTGAATTGTAAGCAGATTAAAATTTGAAACCCCTAATTTGGGGCATACCAGAGTGAATGGAAATCTAATTACCACGAGCATCTTACCAGGATATACAGAGCACACATTCTGCCTTACGTGGCCGCACCGTAGCTGCTTCTTTCACTACTCTCCACCTCATATTTTACACTTCTCTAAGATTTAACCACTTGTACATTCCAAAACTCATAAAACAATGCTATATCCCTCTATTTAACCCTTCAGGTCTTTGGCCAAATCTGGCTAATTCCTAACCCACCTTCAAGCTTCTATTCATAAGCCAACACTAACTCTGACAACCACCTACATTGCGGTTGAGTCTTTCTGGGCTCCTAATCAACCCTGAAAGTACCTCCATCCCTAGATTTCCCATATAATGTTGAAATTATCTGGGTACGTGTTTTTCTTGATCTTAAGTTTTCTCAAAAGCAGCAGCCTCATCCTTTCAATTCTTTGTGTCAAGCACAGAGAAAATGTTTAAGATGTTTTGATAAACTGAAATATCAACTGTTTGTTCTGACACAACATGCGTTTCGTTCTGTCGGGACCAGTTTCCCTGTCACAGTCTTTTCCTGAGAGAAATGCTGTTCATTAGCTTGAAGCAAAACTCAGTCCTAAGACTGTTTTGCCTGTGCAAAGGACTTAAATACAGCCCCATTCTAAGCGGAATATTTTTTTGGTAAATGCCTTAAGGCCATGTACTATAAACCTTATTTTGTCGCTAGCTGGGAGTGAGGGGCAGATGGTGATTGCTTATTTAAGAATTCTTAGCTCAGGCGTGGCTGCGCCCTCCTTCAACGCTTACTCCTGCCCACGTGCACACATCTTGCGAGAAACAACTTCATTCAACCCTCAGGGCCTCAAAGAGCGCTTGGGCCTCCAGTGGCACGAGGGTTTAAAGCAACAGCCCTAACTGTGGTCACCTTCTCCAGGGCAGCTCCTCGTCTTCCAGGTCGCTCTCCGTCACCGAGCCCTCAATCACGGTCTCATCACTGTCCGAGTCTGGGCCCTGGGCGCCTTCCTCCATCTTCTCTTCGAAGGCGGGATCTTTTCTACCCTCCTTCTCTAATTTCCTCTTTCCAGCAAGCAAAAGGACGCTTTGCGGGCCAGGGGAAATTGTGAGTTTAAAATATTAAGAGTAAAATTCTTAATAAGAGACAGGCCTCGCTGGGCAGCTGGGGACGCCCAGGGCCACGAGTTGCGCGCGGTCATCGACGAGCCGCTCTGCCGTCCCGCTCTGCCGTCTCACCCGCGCCGCCAGCAGGGGGCAGCCGCGAGCCACACGTTGGAGTCACGCACCGCATACCGCCCGGCACCTCAGCTCCGACGGCCGGAAGTGGCAGGTAGCGCTTCCGCGCATCCATTTTGGGTTCCGGGCCGGCTTGGAAGTAACTCTCTCGGGCGGCTGGTCTTCTGGGTTTCCCATCCGTCTTGGCTGGGTGACAAGGCAACTGAGGTTGCTGCTGCAGGGGCCAAAAGACAGCGGTGCTGCAGACCCCTGGTCGAACCCGCCGCACATCACCTACAGCGTACCTGGTGCTTGTGGTCCTAATCGGAAAGACCTGGCAGTGCCTGCCCGCCCCAGCCAGTCGGGCGCTCAGTACTGCATTCTAAACCCAGAAAGTGGTCTTGGACCCAAAGAATGTTCATGCAGTCCCTCAGACTTTTTCTTTCACTTTAATCCCTCTCCAAGATAGGTAAAACAGATACGTTTATCAGAAGCTTTTAAATCAAGTAATCTGGTTGATGTATTTTGTATGTGTATTTTCCGACACTTCCAGAAATAGATTGTGTAAAAAAGAGAAGTATAAATGCTTTATTTCCCCCCTTTTATCAGTTTTTTTTTTAAAGAATAATAGTGGTGCCTAGCAACCTCCAAAAATAGGGGGCAAATAAAACATTTATACTTCTCTTTTTTACACAATCTATTTCTGGAAGTGCTAGATGTTTACATATTTGATGTATTTTAGTTATTTGAAGGGTTTTAATTCAAACTATAGTCATGCACTGTGACATTTCAGTCAATAAAAGATTTTAATGCCTAGTGACATGCAACATCTCAGGTTGTTTGAGTACACCCTGTGATGTTAGCACAACTATGCAATCACCCAGGAGAACATATCCCTGTCGTTAAGCAAGGCTTGACTGTAATTTAAAACAAAGCCAGGTAAGTTTCCATTTGCCAAGTCAAAGGAAGATTCAGGACATACTGAACTACTTTCCCATAACGACTATTTAGCATTCACCTTGGAATTTCTGGTATCTAGCACATGTTAAGTCTTTCAAATTTTGTCAAGCAACTGGACAGAACAGGATTTTTGACTTCCCAAACCACTGCTCTTTTCCCTGATGAAGTGGCTTTGTCATTATTTGTTGTCATTTAGATCATATTTAAGCCAGGATGGTTGTAGTTGTCTTTTAAACTAATAAAACATTCTTCATCTCAACTCTAGGAAGAACAGTAATAAATATGAAAAGAACTAGACCTCTGTTCTACTCAAACCTGCCCACCTGCATCCTCTACCTTTAAATTCCTATTTCCTGTTCGTTCATTCTTTTGATCATCCAGCTCTACTTTCATAACACCATGGAAGATGCATACACTGGAAAGGCTGGTCAGTGGCGCTAGGTGTCCTAGATCAAGAGGTGATTTACCCCGGTAGTAGCACTTGTTCCAAACATCTGACTTAAGCTAAGCATAGAAAACTCCTACGTCTGAAATTCAAATTCCTTTTTAAAATGCTTTCTCCTTTAGTAAAAAAGAGTTATTTTTGCATCTTAAGCTCTTTTATTTTATTCAAGAAAATTGCTAGTATTCAAAGCATAAAGAAGGAATGGCAGAGATGAAACTCATAAATGCCAGTGTGATTTTAAAGAAAAAAAAAAGTCACATTTTAAAAAAATCAAGAATGGTTTGATTTTATAAAATTCAAAGTTTCAATGTAGTACAGAAGTGGAAGAACGTACAAGACATATGCATTAGGAATCTAGGTTGCATTGCAATTCAAATTAGTTTAAGTAAGATAAGTTGAGTCACGTGACTGAACTATCCAGGTTTACTCATATATGTAAAGCATAATGGGAATCAGATACTCCAAAAGTGTTTGACCCCCCCCCACCGCAAAAAGTGAGAGGGAACAGAACTCAGCTTTCTTTTTAATTAGTTTGAATCAATATATTGAAACCCATCAAATATATAAAAATATAGCATTTCTTTAAAATAATAATTGTTGAGCCGGACGCGGTGGCGCAAGCCTGTAATCCCAGCACTTAGGGAGGCTGAGACAGGAGAGTCGCGAGTTCATAGCCAGCCTCAATAATAGCAAGATGCTAAGCAACTCAGACCCTGTCTCTAAATAAAACACAAAATAGGGCTGAGGATGTGGCTCAGTGGTCGAGTACCTGAGTTCAATCCCCGGTACCAAAAAAAAGAACAAAAAAATACGAAGTAGAATAAAATCAAATTTAGATTGTATCAAAATTTGGATCTTTGAAGAGTAGTATTGTATACTGAATTTATAAAATTAATCCAAATAATTATTAAATTTTTAATTGCTTAGTTGCATTTAGGCTACAACTCTTGTGAAAAAAATTCCTATTTGGAAACTCTGCTCATTGTAAAGGTGAATTAAAGTACACTTTCAGCTCTGCTACCTCAGACTTTCATTAGGAAGAAAAATTCCAAAATTATACCCAATAGCATGGATACAAAACAACAAATGCCTGTGAGGCTCAGTGCCCTGATGGAGAATAAGGGCCCTTGCCTTACTGATTTTACAGTAAATTGGATGAGGCAAATAATACACAAGTAAATAAAGAGGATGTGTGCCTTAAAGAAATAGATGGGTTGCTGAGATAGACAACATGGTCAGAAAATGCCTCTCTGAGAGGGTGACATTTGGCCCAAGACCTTTTAAAGCAGGAGTAGTATAAGTGAAAAAGCTCTGACACTCCTAGAAGAACAGGAAGGAGGCCTAGGCACCTGGAGCTGCAGTAGTAAGAAGGAAAGTGGTAAGAGATGAGGTTTCAGTACCAAGCAGGAAGTAGATTATGTACAAGATGTAATGTAATGTCACTTGTTTGGAAGTGCAGACTTTAAAAAAGAAATCTCATGGTTTTATGGTTACACAATATATTTTGCTTTTTTTGGTGTCAGGGATTGAACTCAGGGGCACTGGACCACTGAACCACATCCCCATTTTGTGTTTTATTTACAGACAGGGTCTCACCAAGTTGCTTAGCACCTTGCTGTTGCTGAGGCTGGATTTGAACTCACTATTCTCCTCTCTCAGCCTCCCAAAGTGCTGGGATCACAGGCATGCGCCACCACTCCTGGCTATTTTGCTTTTTAATTAAGATTCATTCCTGGGCTGAGGATATAGCTAAGTTGGTACAGTGCTTGCCTCACATGCATAAGGTGCTGGGTTCAATCCCCAGCACCACACACAAAAAAGACTCATCCCTACCTGTAGCTTCATGTCATTTATACTCTGTCCAGTTTACTTTAAATCCCAGAACTGAGAGGTGAAACTTTCATGGAAGATTTGATTTATCACAAATACAACCCAATGTGAGATTCTGTGACAGTAAATCCAGCAGCCACTTTTCACCTAATGAATATTTCTCTCCAACATTATAAAATATTTCACCAAATATTCCATAAGTAATTTAAAACACATTTTCCAAAAGGACTGTCATTTTCTCAAACATTTAAAAATTTTTTTTAGTTGTCTATGGACCTTTATTTTATGTATTTATATATGGTGCTGAGAATCAAACCCAGAGCTCACACATGCTAGGCAAGTGCTCTACCAGTGAGCTGCAACTCCAGCCCCTCAAACGTTTTTATTATAAAATTGTCATTTCAAAAAATGTTGCTGATTCACTAACCCACAATTCAGGTTTAGCGCAAATTTAAATTTACATGAATTTTTGAAGTAAATGGAAATAATTTTGTAATAAAAATCAAGATGCATGGGGCTGGGATTATAGCTCAGTGGTACAGCACTTGCCTCGAATGCGTGAGGCACTGGGTTCGATCCTCAGCACCACATACAAAATACATAAGTAAATAAAATAATGGTTTAAAAAAATCTTTAAAAAATATAGCCAGGGGCTGGGGTTATGGCGCAGTGGTAGCGTGCTCGCCTTGCACGTGTGAGACACCGGGTTCGATCCTCAGCACCACATAAAAATAAAATAAAGATATTCTGTCCATCTACAACTAAAAATAAATATTTTTTTAAAAATATAGCCAGGTTTACACATGACTAGGTGTTGGTTCAGTACGTGATGTTTTTGTAGTGTTCACTGTAGTTGATTCATATGAAATTACTTTTTTTTTTTTTTTTTTGAGATAGAGTCTTACTAAGTTGCTGAGGCTGGCTTTGAACTTGTGATCCTCCTGCCTAAGCCTCCCAAGTTACTGAGATTACAGGCATGCATCACCACACCCAATTTATAATTGATTCATATGTATAGGGATATGCCAACCACAACTCCTATAGCTAAGTCATCTGAGTGCATAATTTAAGACAGAAGCTCAATTTTACCTTAAAATAGGATAAAATAGGTATTAAAACATTTCAAAAAGTTAAAAGTACTATGTAATTTAAGGTTGTTACCTACTATATAATTACTATTTCAGATTAAGACACCTCTGAAGAATAGTTAATGGCCTCTGTTATTCTGGCAATTGATATATACATATATGTATCTATATTATATATTATAATGAAACCCATGAAATCAGCAGAAGATGATTAGAAAAACACTAAGCATTTCCAAAATGAAAATCAGAGGAGATACTTCCAAAGGTAAATTACAAGACGCTTCTCCAACTCATTTTTCAGGATGCCTGCAAGGTGTTGTTGCTATTCTGTGATCTCTGCTATTACAGTTATTCATTGTTTCATCTATTAGACCTTGAATAATGTACTTCTTTAGAAGCAGAAATACAAAAGGTTCTAGTAAAGGGGCAACAGCTATACATTGGTTATCTGTCTCTGAAGAAATACATTGCAACATTTTGCAATTTATGATGATATGAAAAAAAGCAACAGTATTGGAATATGGATATTAAACTGCTGTTATGTATCATCAGGATTTTATGAAATTCCTAAGGTTGTTTTCCTCCTATAAACTGAGAATGTTATGTTATGTTAGATTCAAAAATTTACAATCAGGGATGGGATTGTGGCTCAGTGGTAAGAACTCTTGCCCTGCATGTGGGAGGCACTGGGTTCGATCCTCAGCACCACATATAAATAAATAAATAAAGGTCAATCAACGACTAAAAATTTTTTTAAAAATTTACAATCAAAGTAATGGATAAGATCATCACAGACTATCAAAGAATTTGAGACTCAGATACAACATCCTTGTGAAGATGATATTGATTTCATCAACTAGTTTGACAAGTTTGACCAACTGTCTGTATTTTTATCTTTCCATCTCTCTTCCTCTCAATACCTGGTGTTTACTCCATAGTAGTAACTTATTAAGACACTAGATTTTAAAAGATGCTTACCCAAACTCATAATTTAAGAAATATATATTAATGCAGCCAATGAGGTATTCATTGGTTTGTTTGGTCTATCAGTTTGGCAAAAATTTTAAAAATTGATAAGGCTTAGTACTGTCAAAGATATGATAGGAAATAAGTGCTGTTTATTCTTGGAAGACAAACAATTTAGTTCAAACTTTTTTGGGGGAGTTTTTAATAAATATCAAAATATTTCACACATACATACCCTTAGAGATAGGTTTTTCACTTTTAGGAATTTATTCCTATATTACCAACATATTGATACCAAATGTAATTTTCTAAAAGCTGGAAAAAACCTAAATGTCCATCAATAGGGGATTATGCAGTATTTCCATTGTTATTAAAATAATGAAATAAAGCTACATACTAGAACATGTCCAGCTGTGGTGCACTATTTACAAAATAAATCAAAGAGCAGAACAACAGTAAAAGTTCCAGAATTTCATACAGGAAAGACTTGGAAAACACTTCTTGGAAAGGAAGACTGTGAAACTTCACCAAAGACTGCATTTAAGGGCTGGGATTGTAGCTCAGTGGTAGAGTTCTCGCCTCGCATGCGTGATCTTTAGCACCACATAAAAATAAATAAAATAAAGATATTGTGTCCATGTACAACCAAAAATTGTTTTAAAAAAAGACTGCATTAAAATAGCAAACATAGTTTTCAATTAGCTGCTTACATAGAAAAATTGTGTCTTAGATTATGTCTTCATCTAGGATAGTTTCAGAGGGTCAATAACAGAAATAAGAAAGCCCCCCACACATACCAAGCCACACCTGCCCTCACTACAGAAGAGTATAACCTTTTTCATTGATTATTGAGTTATAATTTACATATAATGAAATGCACAAAACTTAAGTGTTCAGTTCAGTTCAATTTGTGTGTGTGTGCTGAATCATTATATATTTGTATACGTATTTCTTACAATAGCATACATAATTCTACAGGAGGAAAATGAGAGTTCTAGACAGAGAAAAGGCAATACACAAGCAATAGCTTGAATCTTAAAAAGTCTAAATGATATAAATAAATAATATTTACATAATAATTGAAATTTTAATGATTTCTGGACTGATGAGATGGTCAAATGAGTACATGGTAATTGAACCTTGTTTGTATAGACCTAAAACAGCCACGTAAGCATGTTCCAACTAATGTATTTGTAGCTCTGCCAATGTAGAAAGAGAAACACAAAATCCTAGCCAAGAGGGTAGTCACAATTTTGATGTAGTAAAACAATGTGGTTCAATGGCTTTTGACAGTGTAATAATTTGTCAGTTAAAGACAGGGAACCGTTCTGAGAAATGTACTCTTAGGAGATTTATTTCATCATTTGTACAGACATCATGGACTGTACTTACAGAAACCTAGATGATACAGGTCAGTCACTCAACCTGGACTCTTGATGCAATCAAAAGACAGTGAACACAAAGAAACATGAGGCTGCTGCATATATGTTGTCAACAACTTTTGGCGTTCCTTGGCTTATAGGTACATCACCTCATCTCTGCCTTTATCATAACCTGTTCCCCTGTATGTCTCTGTTTCTGTGTCTCTTCTTTTTATAAGGTCATCAGTTACATTGAATTAGAGCCCACCCTCCTCCAGTATGGCCTCATGTTAACTTATTACAACAGCAATAAATTTATTCCCAAATAGCATCACATCTGAGGTTCCAAGAACACAATCCAACCCAATAGAATGTTTTTTGTGTTTTATGTTAAAAATCTTTGCTTAGCAGGCACAGTAGCATATACCTGTAATAATTGCAGCAGCTCAGGAGGCTGAGACAGGAGGATCATGAGTCCAAAGCCAGCCTCAGCAATTTAGTGAGGCCCTAAGAAACTTAGAGAGAACCTATCTCAAAATATAAAAACGGTTGGGGATGTGGCTCAGTTGTTAAGCACCCCTGGGTTCAACCCCTAATACACCCCCACCCTGGGAAAAAAATCTTTGATTAAGGCCAGGTCATGAAGGTGTTCTTCTCTTAAAAGATATTGTCCCTAGTTTTCTTGTGGAAGCACTAGGTTTCAAACTTTATATGTAGTTCTTTGATTTATATTGAACCATTTTTTTGCGTGTATACATAATGAGGTAGAAAACAAAACTTATTTTTGCCCCAGATGGATATCTCATGGTTCCAGCACCTTGTGTTTAAAATTTTGGCTTTTCCTTGTCTAACAGACTTGGCATCTCTATGTACTTTGTTTTGTACATGCGTGGGTATATGCATGTGTGTGTGTGTTCCTGGAGATTGAACCAAGGACTTCATGCTAACAAGTGCTCTACCACTGAGCTACATCCTCAGCCCTCCATATACTTTAAAAGCAGTCATAGCATGTTCCCTGATATATGACAATTGCCAGAGTTAAATATTGATAAAGCATAATGGATTATAAGATGAATGTTGACCTCTTATCCCATCATTGAGGACAATGATTATGAAAGGGAAATGTGACTTAGTAAAGGACAACCTTAGACAAGATGAGGGAAGAATAATTTTCTAGAAAAGGAAAAAAGGGCATTCCAGTTTAGTCATGTGCTGCATATCAAAGTTTTGGTCATTGACTAACCACATGTAAAACAGTAGTCCTATAAGATTATAATGGAGCTGAAAAATTCCTATCACCTAGTGAACACATAGCTGAAGAAAAGGGCAAGAGAAAAAGAACTCAGAAAAAGAAAAAAAGAACCCACAAGAAAATACAGAGAAGGTTTTAGAAGAAAGTTTCACAGCCTTAGAACATTCCTTGAAAATCTTGAAAACCTAGACTCCAACACCAAAAGGTTTTTGTTGTTTGAGAAGAATATTCATGGCATATTGTCTGTTTATAAGCAAATCTAGGATGCAAAAAATTTATCTGAGGGCTGGGATTGTAGCTCAGCGGTAGAGCGCTTGCCTCGCATGCGTGAGGCCCTGGGTTCGATCCTCAGCACCACATACAAAGCAATAAAATAAAGACATTGTGTCCATCTACAACTAAAAAAATATAAAAAAAAAAATTTATCTGACACTTTTTCAAAAGAGCCCCAAGCAGACTCTTCAGGAGGGATTCAAAAATAAGGCAATATTATCATAGGAGATAATCATGTTTGTTATTGCCCCAGAAGTCCCTTTAATGGACATGCTGTTGCCCCTGAATAATATCCAAAAGTGGAGGTGGAAAACAGTGATATTGATGACCCCAATTCCGTATAGGACTGGGCTAATGTTTGTGTTTGCATCTTTCATCTTAGTTTTTCTTAAAATTTATTTATTCTAATTAATTATACATGACAGCAGAATGCATTTTGATTCATTGTACACAAATGGGGCACAACTTTTCATTTCTCTGGTTGTACACAATATAGAGTTACACCGTATGTACAGTCATACATGTACCTAGCACATTGTTGTCCATCTCATTCTACCATTTTTCCTGGCCCCATGTCCCCTCCCCTTTGACCAAAGTTTCTCCAGTTTTCCCATACCTCCTCCCCCATTATGGATTAGTATCCACTTATCAGAGAGAACATTTGGCATTTGGTTTTTTGGGATTGTCTTACTTCGCTTAACATGATATTCTCCAACTCCACCCATTTGCCTGCAAATGCCATAATTTTATTCTCTTTTAATGCTTAATAATATTCCATTGTGTATGTATACCACAGTTTCTTTATCAATTCATCTATTGAAGGACATCTAGGTTGGTTCCACAGTGTAGCTATTGTGAATTGTGCTGCTATAAACATTGAAGTGGCTGTATCACTGTAGTATGCTGTTTTTAAGTCCTTTGGGTATAGACCAAACAGTGGGATAGCTGGGTCAAATGGTGGTTCCATTCCAAGTTTTCTAAGGAATCTCCATACTGCTTTCCAGATTGGTTGTACCAATTTGCAGTTCCACCAGCAATGTATGAGCGTGCCTTTTCCCCCACATCCTCACTGACACTTTTTGCTGTTTGTATGTTTGATAACTGCATTTTGACTGGTGTGAGATGAAATCTTAGAGTAATTTTGATTTGCATTTCTCTAATTGCTAGAGATGTTGAACATTTTTTCTTATATTTGTTATTGATTGTATATATTCTTCTGAGAAGTGTCTGTTCAGCTCCTTAGCACATTTATTGATTGGGCTGTTTGTTTTTTTGATGTTAAGTTTTTTGAGTTCTTTTTTTTATTCTGCTATGAATTTTATTTTATTCAAAGGTGGCATTCCTTTAATTAAAAAAACTAAAATTAAATTGTACAGCATAAGAGATAAAGCAATGATGATGCCTGCTCAGACTATACTGGAGCAGACATCAGTTTATACCAGAGCCCCCACATGAAGGTGTTTTTATACAATACAGACAGACATTAACAGTAGCAACACAATGGCTACAGAATGAGACCCTAAGTGCACATAAAACTTTGTGAGTTCTGATGAAGCACTGTCAATCCTGTCATTCTTTTCTTACCAGCCAGGTAAACAGAACTCATCTGCTAATGCCAGAAACTTTAAGGCTCTTACTAGCTGGAAATGACTACAACAGAGGGACTTTTTCCTAGCTGCCTACTTTTCCAGTTTAGAATTATCTAGAAGGTTAATTTCAACATGACAAATGATATCTTCTGGATGGCTACAATGTGCACTGGTGACAAGCAAGTTTTAATGAATTTTGTACTGAGACTGCTGGATGTCCTGGCTGGCCTTGTCCATTTCTGCACTTTGGTCCTCAGCATTCTGAGACTCAGTCAGCTGAGGATAAAAGGGATTTACCAGCCAGTTGAGGGGTGGGTTGTTAACAAGATAATCCATCACAGCATCTAAAGATGCCTTCATTTTCTGCAACTGCCCCTTGCTAGAAGTGGCGAAGCCATCAGACATTTTTTGTTTTAAATTTTGTAGTTGTAAATGGACACAATATTTTATTTATTTATTTTTATGTGGTGCGGAAGATCGAACCCAGTGCTTCACATATGTGAGGTGAGCATTCCACAACTGAGCCACAACCCCAGCCCCATCAGACATTTCTTTAAAGGAGGCAGCACTGAGTAGATGTCACCTGCCATCACCCCCAAGTGCTTGGCCTAATCTTGGATTTTCTGTGGTAACACTTGGAGGTTGGACAGGAGGGTGTGGCACTTGGTCTGGAGCTGCTGAGTCAAGTTTCGGGCAACAGCAAGAGTATGCGACTTGATGTGCTCAGCACAGTGGGATTCATGTGTGTCATCGTGGCCGATACTCCTCTTCCAGTCCACCCATGAGAGAGAGAGAGTTTATCCTGAGCATCCTGAATTTTCTGGTTGGCACTATGCACATTCTTTCTGGCAAATTCAATCAAGTGAACAGTAGAATGGTGTTGAGATATGATTTCTCGGCTCATTTGCTTAGCTTCTTTAACCCTGCTGGTAGGCACAAGAACAGAGCTTGGTAGACTGGGATCCCAGTCTCACATAATAACTTGGTTTCTGAACTATATCAAATCCTTTAACTTTTTTTGCTTCTTTTTCTATTTCTTTCTCAGTGAGAGGAAAGTACTGGTCTGCCAGCAGCTTGGAGTTGCTGATAGCATTTTCTACTCCACTGCCCATGAACTGCACCATCTGACTTTCCAACACTGTGTAAATGCCACCATTGACAACAGACTTGGTCTTCTCCGTCCCACAAGTCACTGCTCCTTTGGTCTTGTCCATCACCCCTGTGATTGTGCTGGCTACAGAATCCTTGGCCCCGGTCACAGTAGTCGTCACAGCATCTCTCACCTCAGTCACGGCCCCTTTGGCACTGGCAAACACCTGCACTGTTGGCTGATTCAGAATAGGCAATTTCTCCTCAATCCTGTCCAGCCCCTTGCAGGCGTAGGTATTGGCAATCGCAATTTGTGTCTCTAGCTTCTGGATGATGGACAGAGCACTTGTCACTGCTACAGAGGTCATGGTCTTCACCCCCTTCTCTGCCATCTCACACACAGACTTCAAGTAAGGATACTGATCCTTTGTACTGACATAAGCCGAGGACACCAGGTCATATGCAGAGCTCACCAAAGGCAGGTTGGCCACCCAAGTCACCATCCTCGGCTGAGAATCAATTGCAACAGATTTTCTTCCTGGAGAAGGAAAAAAACAAACCAACTGACAGACAGACCGCTGGGAAGAAGGGAGAGACAGGCAAGTCTAGCAGACCATACAGCAACCCCAACATGCTCATCAAGTTCTTTATATATCCTGGAGATTAGTGCTCTATCTGATGTGCGTGTGGCAAAAATTTGCTCCCAAAATGTAGGCTCTCTCTTCACCTCATTGATTGTTCTTTTGCTGAGAAGAAGCTTTTTAGTTTGAATCCATCCCATTTATTGATTCTTCATTTTATTTCTTGTGCTTTAGGAGTCTTGTTAAGGAAGTCAGGACCTAATCTGATGTGATGAAGAGTTGAGCCTACTTTTTCCTCTATTAGGCACAGGGTCTCTGGTCTAATTCCTAGGTCCTTGAACCATTTTGAGTTGAGTTTTGTGCATGGTGAGAGATAGGGGTTTAGTTTCATTTTGCTACATATGGATTTCCAGTTTTCCCAGCACCATTTGTTGAAGAGGCTATCTTTTCTCCAATGTATGTTTTTGGTGCCTTTGTCTAGTAGGAGATAACTGTATTTATGTGGGTTTGTCTCTGTCTTCTATTCTGTACCATTGGTCTATATGTCTATTTTGGTGCCAATACCATGCTGTTTTTGTTACTATAGCTTTGTAGTATAGTTTAAGGTCTGGTATTGTGATGCCTCCTGCTTCACTCTTCTTGCTAAGGATTGCTTTGGCATCTTAGTTCTTGACCAAAAAAAAAAAAAAAAAAA